>CM075030.1:1947932-1965028 GCA_037576675.1 Pangasius sanitwongsei | reverse complement strand
GGAGCTCGCTTTGTGCACAGGGGCGTCGTCATGCTGGAACAGAGTTTGGGCCTCTTAAATTTCCCAGTGAAGGGAAATGCCGATATCTGATATCTCCACAGGTTTTTGGTTCACATTATTTTCAGATCACTATCACACCATTTCCTTCCAAGCATTTAAAGCTGAAATGAGCTGATAAGTCAGGGCCAGGGACACTCATCTGTCTCCGCTGCTAAACATGTGACCCCCAGAGTGTAGAGTTTCAACAGGGATCTGTGGGTAAAATCTGCACATACTGTCCTTTAATTAGGCTTACGTTCTCTTTCATTTTGTAACGGTGATCTAAAAGAAACATAACTAGCTTGAATATTTTATTTGAAAAAAATTAAAGTACTATGATTTGATTATACAAAATAGTACTGTAACATATATGTAATTCGTTACTTTGCACTGTATATGAATATATTTGACTTGAATGTTTGCCATGGAATTTAAGTGGCCTAACATTTAAGTGAAAGCATGTTAATTTTCAGTGAAATATATTAACATCGTTACTATTTTTTTATTTTTATTATTAGAATTGTAAATACAGGTCGTACTAAATAAAAGCTTCATTTAAAGAGTGGAACTTTGATATAATTAGATCATAATATGAAGTGAAAACAACGCAGCATTCAAATGCATGTTTTATTATTTATGTCACGTTTCATTTACATGGTTTTGGTATGCGATCAGGACGGGATTAAATGGAGACAAATCATTTGCGGTTCGGAGTCTTGCTCTGAATAAAAGACATTTGTAAACTTGCCGAGAAGCGACTATGTGGATCTTTGTAAACTGTCACTGGTGATTCACGACCATTTGTTTGAGAAAAAAAAAAAAAATTGAGGATTCGTTAATCGTGGATAGTCACGGTTAAAATGGAGCGTCAGTTTCGGCTGACATCTTTTTCCTCAGTGCTTGGTAGAGTTTCATCTGTACATAAATCTTAAACTACACTGATTTCACTGGTTTAACAAAACATGATCAAAGCCATTGTATAAAAGTTGGGTGGTAGAAGAAATTAAAAAACAAACAAACAAACAAACAAAAAAGATAACATAAGACATGATATGAATTGAACGTATATTCACATTAACGTTTTGTTTTCCCATTTTGAATTTTTTTTTTTTTTTCCCCACAGAAAAATCTGCCCAGTGCATATTTATACCGCTTTAGCATTCACAGCTAATCACAGTGAGAGCTTTTACCCTAACAGCTCTCTACATCACTGATTATAATCTCTGGCTACATGCTTAAGTACTACTGAGGTACAGACTAGTCTCCTGTACTGGATTAACATATATTTCATATGGGGTACAAGTGTGTGTGTGTGTGTGTGTGTGTGTGATCTCTCACTCGGGTTGCATAATACATCGTTTTTAAAATAGTTATGATATTTTGCAGAGAGCTACGACACGGAATGAAATGTTCTAGCAATAAAACTCACTGTGTGCTACGCAAGTACAGCGATCGGCATCGGATGTTCCGGATAAACGCGCTCCTGCTAATGCGGGACCGAGAGGCCGTAATATCGTGGTGTTTAACCAACAGATTTCACGTCACGAGAAATCACTGCATATAGATTAGCGGTGGAAGAAAAAATAATATTCACTGTATCATAACTGTACAACAATATCCCGGATTTCTGTACATTATCCGCGTCACGCTTTTTAAAAATGCCGTATAACGCAGCGCAAGGGTTAAACGATTCGGGTATTTCTTAAAACCGATGCGTTAGGAGAATCACTTTTAGCAGTTTATCAAAACAACACAGAAATAAAGATTTCTCTAATGTTTTTTTGTTTTTAAAAAAAAAAAAAAAAAAAAAAAAAAAAAAAAAGTAAAAAACTAACCACTTTCAAAACCATTAAAGATGTAGTATGTAATTTCAGTATTTTGAAACGCCAAACAATTTCAGTGTCTGACGTCAGTGTTATCGGTAAAGCAACATCTCTGATACAAAGAAGAAACAAGTAACATGACCGTAGGGAGAGTGGAGACGCCTCCGCAATGTGAGCAGAGCTTTGATAAATATTATAAAAAGCGCTAACTTCACCTTTAAAAAAAAAAAAAAAAAAACACTGACCGTACCTTTAATGCTGTTTCCTATATCAGAATAGTATAATGTTAAGGATATAAGCACATTTTATGTGCACGTTTTAATGTCCTCAGTAACTATGGAAACTAATCAGGGTCTTCAAACAGGAAGTAGGAAAATTCGATACTCATGTGATAAAGACACGGCCAGATGAAATGTCAAGCAGTCAAAATTAGACTCGCAATATGATCAGTGCGCGATCGTTCAGCCGACCTGCACACTTTGGGTCTTTGTTTTAATTTGTGAAATCTCTAACATTCTGTCTGCATGGAAAAATGGCGAGATAGCAGAAGGTAAAGGTGTTGAAATGTCAGTTTTCCACTCGCACTCAAACAAACAGAAAAAAAAAAAACTAACGAATGGACCAAGCCGAGTCACGTTTGGTCAGTTACGTCTGAGGAGAGCAGGACGTCATGTCTCCATGTGTCTCTGCCATTTGTGAGTGTGTGTGGTGTGTGTGTGTGGTGTGTGTGTGTGTGTGTTTAGTGAAATCTATCTGGTCCCAGCACATCCCTCTTCACTCACAGCGATGCTGAACGACTGCAAACCAAACTACCGTCCCTTGTTCTTCTTGGAGTTTCCCTAAAAAAAAAAAACAACAAAAAAAAAAAAACCCTGCTTTTAACACCACTGATATTTAAACGTTCACAATAAAGCGACACTGAGCATCTATTTCTACCCATAAGGCTCTGCTGCAGATAGCAGACGCGTGATCCTCAGAGTCGTTTAAATGCAAACATCTTGAACTAAACCTTCCTGCATTTACATCCCTGCACAGTTTTATATAAAAGAAACTGTATGCAGGAATTAGTGAACAATAGGGAGTAAAAATGTGTCGTTCCATTTAAAAACGAACAAACAAACACACAAAATGTGACGAATTCTATAAATCTATATATAAAATGAGTAACTTTATGATATTTAGTAGATTCCAAGTGTTTGTTTATTTTATATAGTATTAAATATAGAATGTTATACCTTATTAATATGAATAACATCATCAAATATAGAATAAATAGAGAATATTTATCTATTTATCCAGTCATATATAATCCAAGTCTATAATCCAGGCAGGGGAGCGATACACACTGAATGATCACTCAACTTTTAGAAACTGTTCTGTAGCTCGATGCTGCTAAACTGGTAGCTGTAAGCGTTCCCTACGTTAGCGTCAGGAAATAACCGCGGTCCACTGCATACGTAGTTAGTTATTATACAGTATTAGAATATTGAATGTAGTGTACTGAAAGGTGCCTTTAAAGAGCTGACCTTGTTTCCTAGTTTGAGCGTGTCGATCTCCTCGCGCTGTTTGCTCAGGGTTTCGTTCATGCTGCAGAGATGATCGCTCATCATACTCAGCTGGTCCTCGTAGCTCCTCTTGGTCGTGCTCAGTTCATCCTGTCCAGTAAAGCAGAACCGATTAAGTGTGTGTGTGTGTGTGTGTGTGTGTGTGTTTAACTGGAGCTAGCTGAGAACCATTAATAATCAATAAAGTTGGGTCTTTTTATTTTTTATCATTAAAATCAAGGGGGAAAATCTCACAAAATGTCTCAAATCCTGAACTGATCACAGAAAACGGCTGATTATTTTTCAGCAGGTGATGAAAGTAAGAACAGTCCGAGTTTAAGACGACATCGATCCGATACACAGTACCGGTACCAGGCTGATAACAGCAAAAAAAAAAAAAAAAGGTGGATATCGGATATCGGATGCGGTAACAATCGGCAAAGACTGGACATTTTTTTGGAACTGGAAATGTCTACACATAAAGACAATTAACTGATTATAACTGATTTTATTATATTTATACTTTGTTATATTTATTACATTTACAGTGCAAGTGATTTTTGTGCGAAAGTGTTTAACTAGTTTTTAAAGAAACTAATATCGGATGTGCATCGGTATCGGCTGATACTCAAAGTTTCAGTATCAGTATCGAAAAAAGAAAAAGTGGTATCACGCCATCTCTGATCTAAGTATTCAAATTATTATTTTGAGTATTTATTTATTTAGCACCTGCGGCTGTAACTGGCGTTACTGTGCGTTATTACCTGCAGGGACGTGATGTTCTGATTGGCTTGCTTCATCCCCTCTGTCAGAGTCTCGCGAGATTTCTCTGCAATGGCCAGGCGTTTCGCCAGCGCTCGGCACTAGAGGGAAAACAAAACATACGAGGCAATACAGCGTAACGAATAAAACAGTATCGAATGATATAGGAGCTTAAATTGTTAAATTATATTGTGTCCATTTAATTGTAGCTTTAACTGTCACTAGATGGCTAAATTATCAGTTATTATTAGTGTAGGCGTTATGATGACGTCATTATTATCGTCTCGGAAAGTTAAAAAAAAAACGTAAAGCGATGGCGCTCACCTCCGCGTAAAAGTGCACCGCCTTGCTGTCGGACATCTGCAGCTGTGTGGTGAGCTCGGCCACTCGCGCCATGTAGTGGGTTTTGATCAGGTGTTCCCGAGACTCTTCGTCTCCAAGCTGCAGGATACACAAAGACTCTGGCGTCAACTCAGAAGTGACGTCATCATCACTGGGAATATTAAATTATACGGCTTTCTATTCTGGACACTTCTCGTTCAGCACCTCTGGTCTCTGGTCTGATATTTAATCATTTCGCTGCCTGAAACGTGCTCGGGGTATTGACCGATTCCTAACAACATGGCTGGAAAGAACGCAAAGTCCCGATTAAATTCGGTTCAGTACAATTCAGTACGTTCAGTAATAGTAAACTGTGATAGTTTGGTGTGGTGGTCCACAAAAATCATCATCAGACAACAGAAAAGGTCTCAGAAGATCTCATATCTTATGATGCAATGATATTGCCTGTCCAATGTTCAATACTAACTAATACTAATCAACTTACAGGAACTTAATCGGAAAGACATGCTGAAAAAAAGATATCGAGGGATTTAAAAAAAAAAAAAAAAAAGAGATATCTGCCTGTTCATTAAAGGGCATCCAAATTAATAACCTTTGTACTAAACTGCAATGAATTACGAATGGATTATGCAACGAAGCTCTTACTACTTACACTCTCATTAGTCGGGGTTGTGGTAAGCATTCCGACCTGGTGATGGAGAAAATAAAATGATTCCCAAAACACATTCAAGTGCAACAAAGAGCTGGTCTATAATAAAATAGAGATTTTCTGGATATACATGAATGTGTATTCTCATTCAGGTGAGACCGTGACTGACCAAACTGGTGCTTTGAGAAGCCTCTCTGCTCGTTTTCTTGTCTTTTTCTGCCTCAGCTGGTCCTGTAGAGACAGAGTCGGTGTGTGTGGGTGCATCGACGCCGTTCCCGAGGGCTGAGGAGAGTCTGGCCTCCAGCTCAGCTATGCGCTGAGTCTCCTTCTCCAGTCGTACTCGGCCCAGCTGAGCCTCCAGCAGCCAGTGCTCCTTCTCCTGCTCCAGACGAGCGATTTTCTCCTGACTCTGCTGCACCTGCAGTACAAACAGTCTCAGCTCTACCACTGTGTGTGTGTGTGTGTGTGTGCGAGAGAGAGAGAAATCTGATTTCTGCACTTATCTTTACTAGTGAGCTGCGGTACAGATTTTTGTGCAGAAAGTACCTGCTGCATGAGGCCCTCTCTGCTCTCTGTGGAGCTGGTGAGGATGCGCCGGTTCGACAGTGCCTCGGTGTAGGGAACAGACTCCGGACGCGCCTGGAAACCAGAGGGAATAGAGGACGATGAAAGCTGTGGTAACTTTAAACGAAAAGTCTTTAAGGAAAAATTAAAACCTGAATAAAAGCTGAAGGAAGGTTCAATGTTCAGTGCCAAGTTATGTTTATATTATTATTATTATTTATACGATGCGACAAGGTAATGAACAACAGCGGGCGCCTCTCACTGACCCTCCTGAGTGTGAGCATGTAGTCGGACGCGTGCTTTTTGTTACTGAGCATGCTGTGTGCCTGCTGTGGGTTGAGGCTTCCGGTTCCGCCTCTGGGCCCGTACCCAGCCGACGAGGTGAAAAAGTCCAGATTGTTGCTGAAGAATGTTGCAATCTGTATGCAGTGAAACAGGAGATGATATAAATATAATATAAATATCTTCTTTCAGCATAACGTTTCACACAGAGACTCATTTTCATTACTGTTTTATCCATAATATCATCAAGTGAGCACAATACCAGTATCAGAACTCTGAGCATCGACTAACACTTTTATTTCACTTTTATTTCAGATTAAATTGTCACTGTATGGACTAATGACCTTTAAATGAGAAATGACGACTTGACTTTGATTTTAAAAATGTCTGTGGATCAGATTGTAAAACGTATCAAAGCTCAAATCAGTATAAATCCTGGCCTAAACAGGTCTGATAGATTCATATGAACAGTTGTGCTACGATAGCTTTAGGACTGCAATTTGTCATGAACAGTTTTGCGCTCAGGTCTCCATCAGTGAACAGTGGATAAGTTCAACAAACAGACTTCATGTGAAAACTGTAATGAACTTCCTGGTTACACAATAGCACTATCTGTCCATGTAGTACACAGATGTAGAAGGGATTTATTTATAATCGCACTATCGGGTGTCACCCAGATGAGGATGGGTTCCCTTATGACTCTGGTTCCTCTCACTGTTTCTTCCTCATATCGTCTCAGGGAGTTTTCCCTCACCAGCGTCACCTCTGGCTCGCTCATTAGAAATAAATTCATACACTTAAAATGTATATCCTGAATGTATTTAGTTCTGTAAAGCTGCTTTGTGACCATGTCTGTTGTTAAAAGCGCTGTAAGAATAAAAGTGAATTGAATAGTGATGCTCAGAAACACACTGGTGATCAGAATACTCTAAACACAGATCTCATTTGATTTGCATGACTTGTCTTTGTCTTTTAACTGACGGCGCCAGAACCTCAGCGAGACCCAAGCGAACGCTCTCTGGAGCGAACTTAGCGCCCCCTGCTGGCTCACCTTGTTTGTGGTGTTGGTGAGGGAGGCCAGGGAGGAGAGTAAACACTCGTTGGTGGTGCGCAGCTTCTGAGTGATGCTAGGAAGCTCCTGCTCAAGGGCCACCTTCTGACTGTAGTGCTTGGACAGCTCTGAGGACCCAGTAATGAGAGAGAGAGAGAGAGAGAGAGAGCGAGAGAGAGAGAGTAAAAAATATCAAGTGTGACACCATACAATGGTGATTCAACACCAACTAGGTGACAGGAATTTGTATATATTTAAAGGCTTATCTCACACTAGTCTTAGAGCAGAGAGAGTATATAACTAAATATATAACATATATATATATATATATTTAGTTATATATTAACTATATATTAAATATAGCAGCACAGTGAGTAAATCATTCTGGCTGGACGTATGGTGAGGTCTCACCCTTGGTGGCATCGTGCAGGCCGTGTAAACAAGCAGCAAGCTGGGTGAAGACTGCGCTGGAGCTGCTCTGAGGCATGGCGTCCAAACGCGCACCTGCCGCAAACAGCATCCACCCACGTCACTGATTAATAAATCACCTGTGTGTTGTGCCTTATAAATGAATACACTGCTGTGCTGAACTCACTAGGTAAGGCCAAGAGACTGATGTAGTTCTGCAGCTTCTCAAACACGGCAGTCACTCTTTTCATATCGCTCTGTAGCTCGCGGTTCTTGGCGCTCAAAGACGCTGTGCACAGAGGGACGTCACACTCTTCCTCCAGACTACACGCGCGGAGAGAGACGTGAAGACAGAGGAAAGGAGTGCGAGAATAAAATAGGGAAAGACAGACAAAAGAGATTAAGTGAGAAGACAGTGAGTATTAATGGCTCATAGATAAATATTATATAAATATTATTCATAAAAGCAGTTTTATGAAAACTGCCGCAATTACTAACTGCTTTTACTCTTCAAATGATTATGAAATGAAACATTTTCTTGTTTATGGAGTCATTTTAGTGCATTTATTGTAGGTTTCGATATTATAATGCCTATATTTATTTAATAATCATTCCATTAATAATGTCCATATTCACTTGATTAACACACGATTATGAACTTCATACCTGCCTAATCATTTATTTGATTTAGATACGTAAAAGATCTACCTTTTTAGCTGATAAGGCAGGATCTTCTGCAGAAAGCTTGTGTAAGTGGAGAAGGATTTGGAAAAGTCCTGCAGTTTCCCCACCGTCTCCTTTACACACAAACGCATGAAAAACCGGACACGGGGAAGTCAGTGTGGATTTGAGTGTGAAAGTTGTTACTGCTACAACAGCAGCAGTATTCTTACCCACAATTCAGTCAAATTATTTTAATCAACTAATCTTTATTATGATTGTGTGTAAACTGAACGCTCACCAGTACTGTAACCGTGTCCTCTGTGATGCTCTGGTGCAGCTGCAGCATGGCCTCCTCCAGGGGGCGCACATAGGCAGCGTTCTCATGCAGATACTGAGAGAACTGAACACAGAGAAATCAGGAGAGGTGAGTCTCTTGCTCGTGGTCTTAGAGTGCCATAAAAGCACAGAGGAGTGAGGAGGGAGGTATGTGTGTGTGTGTGTGTGTATACCTTCTGATTGAGAGGTGAGACGGGTTCGATAGAGGAGTCCAGGGGGTAAATGTGAACCCTCTGCTCTGTGTACGAGTGGAAGTTGAGGAGAGCAGAGACGAGATCCTGCACGAAGCCCACGGCCTGTCCTGCCGCATCTCGAGCTTTCAGCTGAACACAATAAAGAAAGAAATGAATATAAATGTAATGATTATATGCAGATGGTAATGTACATGCAAGGATGTGCATTATTTTCGCGTAACCATAGCGATTTTCCAACAATACGATGTTTAAATTATTAATGGACGACATATCACTCATTTTAAAGGTTTATAGTCAGATCTAATGTTGTGGAACAAATGAGGGACAACTTAGTTCCTGTTCTCACTTACGGTACAGCTGTGATAAAGAATCATTTCCTCACCAACCTCTCTCTCTCTCTGTCTCTCTCTCTCTCTCGGTCTCTCTCTGTCTCTCTCTCTCTCTGTCTCTCTCTGTCTCTCACTGTCTCTCTGTCTGTCTCTCTCTCTCTCTGTCTGTCTGTCTGTCTCTCTCTCTGTCTGTCTCTCTCTCTCCCTCTCTCCGTCTGTCTGTCTCTCTCTCTGTCTGTCTGTCTTTCTTTCTCTCTCTGTCTTTCTCCGTCTGTCTCTCTCTCTCTGTCTTTCTCCGTCTGTCTTTCTCTCTCTGTCTTTCTCTGTCTGTCTCTCTCTCTCTGTCTGTCTTTCTCTCTCTCTGTCTGTCTTTCTCTCTGTCAGTCTGTCTGTCTGTCTCTCTCTCTCTCTGTCTTTCTCCGTCTGTCTCTCTCTCTCTCTCTCTGTCTTTCTCCATCTGTCTCTCTCTCTCTGTCTTTCTCTGTCTGTCTCTCTCTCTCTCTGTCTGTCTCTCTCTCTCTGTCTGTCTCTCTCTCTCTCTCTCTCTGTCTGTCTTTCTCTCTCTCTGTCTGTCTCTCTGTCAGTCAGTCTGTCTCTCTCTCTCTCTCTCTATAAAAAACACAGTCTGCCATTTTACAAAGAAACCAGAAAATGTAAACTCCTCTGTCCTGACTTTCCTTTGCTGGGAAACTTTGTTACAAAGCGCTGACACTGGCGACTCCTTCCATAAATGTTAAATAAACGTCTCCTAAAAAAAAAAAAAGGCGCTACATCAATGATTACACATCTTACTTTGTTAAACGAAACTTTTTTTTAAAAAATCTGTTTATTATTAGATTTAGATTATGTGGAGCAGCTGGCTGCCGAACAGGTCCCTGTGAATGAGCTGTTACTATAGAAACCATGACGTACTAGAACGAGCACGCTGATATTAACCTATCGTTCACGTTACAGCCGGAACGACTGTCCGAGCCGTGCTGTTACACAAAAATAACGCACACCTTCTGACCAATCAGATTTGAGAATTCGCTCTCGCTGTGGTTTAAGCGATAATAACGATGAAGCTTCCTCACCTGATGTCTTCTATTGTGTGTGGGAACGTTCAAGCTGTTGTAGCCACTGTATTCTACAGACAGGAGAAAACGTTCAGGTGAAAATGATCAGTGCAAAACAGAGCTGGTAAAGAATATCACATTGTTTAGGTACAAAGAAACATTTCACATTGTATTTACAACGTGTTAAAAATACAGAGAGCGTGAAAAATAAAATGTGCTTTGCAATTCAGATGTTTTTTCATGTTTTCATGTTTTTGAAGTCAGACGATACGGTGGTAGAACAAATAGATCCGTATATGATGCATTCATTTCGAAATGAAGAAATAAATATATTTCAACCCTTTTTTGGGCTTTAAAAAGAGGTCTTGGTTTTTCTTCTGCTTATTTTTCATCATTTCAGTTTTATTTTGAGGCCAAAATTAATGAACGATCATGAACGAAAGACCCGGGTGGATTAAAGGACCAGGATTTTTCCATAATATATACTCACCCAAAATGTATTTATGTTAATCTCATTTTCATCACATGGTTTATAAAAACAGAATACGTTTCCAGAGCACACATCTTCAGCAGAGAATAGAGCGTGTATAACGGCCTGCTTGTACTTCCAGGTCGACTCACGAAAGGTCGAAAGTAATTCATGATTCGTGAATATTTGATTTCTAGACTTTGTGCGGTCAAAGAAGTAGAAACATTTTTCAGTTGGAAACTAAAAAAAAACAAAAAAACAAATAACCACAAAGTACACGGAGCCAGATAAGATCTTGATTTACGTCTTCGTGCATTGAACGCTGGTGGGAGGAAATGAGTGAGAGAAGAGAAGTGCTGATACTGACTGGTGTCGTTGAAGGGCACTTTCTCCTGGATCACACTGCTGTTGTGTTTCAGCTGAGTGCTCAGCTCTGTCTGATATTTCCTCAGCTGCTGCTGGCTACAGATACAAAGGAGGGGGAAATATACACATTCAGAGACACGTGTGCCTGTATTTCATGCAATTGTTCCTAATTTCTGGGTATTTATACATATATATATATATATATATATATATATATATATATATATATATATATATATATACACAGGGCTTACAAACAAACATGCTGTGTTTTATCGATATAGCGATGTATGTATTTATTTATTTATTAATTTATTACCATTCCTCGGTCCTGAGTCGGCACTCCTTTGCCTCTCTCTCCAGTGTCTGAACCTTAATCTACGAAAGACAGAACCGGGTATGACACGATGCGAGAATTGTAAATCAGACAGTGCTTTCATACTTTAACGGTTTGTCCGCTTTGCTATACCTCAACGCGAGCTTTGTCGCTCTGTAGCTTCTCGATGGTGTCCATGTATTTGGAGGCGAGTCCGTCCACCACGGCCTGGTGCTGCTCGGCGTCTTTCTCCAGCTGCTCCAGTCTCTCTCGGAGCCGAGCCTCCTGCTGACGGTGCAGCTCGTCCGCCTCGTAGAACTGAAAGAGCGTCGACAGTGTGGCTCAGCTACGTACGTCCAACCGACTGACCAACGAGGTGGTTCTGAATCTCAGGTTAGTGTCCTGCTTACCAGTTAAAGGTTGTGGGGTCAAATCCCACGACTGCCACAAGGCTTCTGCTGCACCCTTGTACAAGGCTCTTAGCCCTTAACTGCCCACTACACGTACAGTTACAGCAGTGGCAACGGCAAAATGTAAACGTCGAATCAATTCATGTATACTTTATTTAAAGAACGGGCGTTGTGTTTCTTCATTCGCTGTCTCCCTAAAACGTGCTTTCTTTAAGGATAACATCACTACTATAAATCCCGAGGGTTTGCTCCGGTTCATGCCGGGTAGTTTTCCTTTTTTTAATCGCAGGTCTAAACGGGATCTCGCACAAGTATCAGACAAGTAATCATCTTAAAACGCGATCTGAAACTGTCACCATAGCGACTCTTTAAATGTCACCATAGCAACCACTGGATATACAGGGTGTCCAAAATGTCAGGAACCAGTGAGAATAAAACTACTTAATTTATTATTTACAGCACGTGCCGTACGTGTTCACCCTTACGCTCTACACGCGTTTTCTCGACGGCTCGATCGTGTTTTTTGCGGATTTTGATCAGTGTACAGCATCTTTGCTCAACACGTTCCCATTGGTTCCTGGCTTTTCGGACACTCCGCAGAGAGAAAGTTCACCTTTCTACCAGCTTAACTTATCAGTTATTCACCTGGATGTGAAGCCTTTCGTTCTCCTGAATCTTCTTCTGCAGGTCCTCGTCAAACACGCTCTGCGTCTGGTAACTGGGCTGGGACGGTGAATCTCCTTTATTCTGATAAAACAACAAAAACTCAATCCAAGCTCTAAAAAAAAAAAAAAAAAAAAAAAGGATATCTAGGGAAAAAAAAGTCTGTCATTTCTAATTAACCTTAACAGCTAACGAGTGATGTTTGTTGCCTGTGTCACTCATGCTTCTTAGTCTCGGTACGTTTATCAGTTGACAGGAGTGTATTGGAAATGCTTTAGTAATACGGAGATGTATTAGAAATTCAGCGTCATGTGTCGTAAGAAGGAGAAAACACCCCAGCGGTATCAGGAAATTACAGGAAGAGCTGAAGGCCAAGTCTTCTGGCTTTCTGTTTTGTTCTGATATTAGGACTCTTCCACGAGCGTTATCTCGCTTATATACTCTGCGTTTAATAAACAGAGGCTTTGTTTGGTTATGGTTTGCTTATTTATAACTCGGCGTCATTTTATTTCGCTAACTTTCAATCCCAACAATATGATGTTTGTCATGGTTTAATCAGGACGTTCTCATGCACTGTTACAGACAGCATCGGGTAATTAAAATAACGACAGTTAAGGGCTATGAACATAAGACTAGCTTAAACTGTTATTTATGATCAAGAGCTGTGAGCATATTTATTTTTATTTTTGTACATCATAGGCACCGTGATATAAAAATACAACTCTCGGTCAATCAGAAATGATGATCTGTAATAGCCATGGTATACCTTGCCCTTTTTACTCCTGGCCTCGGTGACCTGCAGCTCCTCCTGCAGAAGCTCCACTCTTTTGGCCAGCTGCTGGTTCCTGAAGCTCAGGCTGTCCATCTCCTGCTCGGCTTTACGCAAGCTCTGCTCACGCTGCTTCACCTCCTCCTGCAACCAAAAACCACGTAAAAAAAAAAAAAAAAAAAACAGGTTAGAGGAGTTACGCGGTTAAAGGAAAATGCGCTTCAAGACACCCTAATCTTCATAAAACTCATCATGTTGATGATTAAATCCTGACTGCGCAGTTAATGCATGACGTGTTATCGCATCATAAAATATAAGAGCCAATTGCGTTCAATATGCAAATCGGCCGCTTGAAAATGACTAGACTGCGATGTTTTTTCCCCCCCGTAATTTATCTCCCTATTGTATGACAGCTACCACCCCGGGAGGGAGAAGACTAACATGTCCGAGACACGTGAAAAGTCAGGCGTCTGCATCTTTCCGAACCGCTGCTCATGCACTCGCTTGGAGGAAAGCGCTATCTGCCCTCTTCCGCATACAAGCATACTCCTCCCACTCGCGATGATAGGGTGAACTCTTTCTGTAGCGCAACTCGGGAGCTACTAGGCTACAGTGTTTGGACAGGAAGTTATCCCAGCGTGCTGTGAGACTTGAGGAACTGCGTAGTGAACATTGCACGATTTCGGATGTATATAACGGATGTATGTAACTCTGAAGAGCGACAACGTGTCACTATTCGAGGACGAGAATTTTCCGCGGCGTTCTTAATAAATATCGATGTTAGTTATAGACGTGTCTATTGTTCGCTGAGTCAAACATACATGCAGCGAAAGATCACATTAATGGACTCAAAAGGTTCTCCATTTACCCTGGCAGGAAGCGAGAGCGCGTCTTTCAAGCGAAATGAGATGCGAGATGCGAGACGGTGGTGAGGGGGCGGGGCTTCCAGAAGGTCAGTTCATATAGGAGAGTTCGAAAAGAGTTCTGATTCACATGTCAACTGTATAATCTGCTTTCTTTTTGTGTATTTTTTGAGCAACAACACGTAGAAGCGTACCGCGATGTTAAAATGCGTAAAGGTAAAAGTCACGTCGTGACAAATTTACAGCCGCCGTGTCTCAAGTTTGGTCTTCCAAAGTGTGCTAGAGGTTAAAGATCTCTGCAAGCAATATAAACGTATCGCGCTCAAATCTGTCACTGTTGAACTCTATATACAGTCAAGTCGTTAAAAACTGTTTTCCAAACAAATGTGTAAACGTGTTTAATGCACAGCACTGCACAGGATGTAGGATAACGAACGCTTAATCATTCACACACACGTTCTCTGCAACTGAATACCTTCAGGGAGTTGGAGCTGGCTTGCTCGTCCACCACCGCCTTCTTCAGGACCTGATTCTGTGCTCTGAGCTGTTTAAAAGAAAAAAAAAAAGCTGACAGATTAGCATCTGACGATGAGAAAAGCCAAATCCTGCTACGATACAGCGTACAGGAAGGAAGCAGAAGTCAGCCAGTGCAACAACAACCAGAAGGAAATCTGCAGACTAAACATTTCTGCCACGTGACGGGCCGCTCGGGTTTATCTATTAACTGCACAGGACAGAGAGAATTAACAACACGAGCTGAAAGATGATATTTCTGAGCTTTAATTCTTGACAAAACAAAGGACAGGCCAAATTATTTTATTTATTTTATTTACTTTTTTATTTATAAAACCTTAAATCTTCAATCTTAAGCCAGAACATTTTCCAGATTTTTTTCTTTTTAAACCTCGCGAGATGTTTTATGTTCTTTTTTTTTTTTTTTTTTTTTAAAGTTATCACAAAAAAGATGAACAAGTGAATGGGGACACGTCCGAGTCAGGCTACATTAATGCAGAAAATAAAAAAATAAATAAACAACAACAAATTAAAAACAAAAATTCTTAGCTCTGACTTTAGTCACGAAAAAATGTTCATGCGTTTTAAATTTTTGATTATACTTAAAGTCTGGAAGGTTAAAAAATAATAATAATTTCGACATTCATGCTTGTTCATGTTCTTTTTTTTTTAATTATACTTAATGACTTAAGGACTGTATGCATAACCTTTTTATTAATTAAATAAAAGTTGGAAAGTTACACAAAAAAGAAAATTATAAAAACAAGACAAGAACCTTGATTACGTACGGAGGCTGAATGGTGCAAAAAAAATAAAGCTTTTTTTTTTTCTTACTCTGCAGAATTTACTTTTTTTTCCAAAAATAAATAGAGAAAATGAATGCATTTAAATATAAACTATTTAAAAGGTGTGTAGGATCCTTGCGATTAAATAATATGATTTTTTCTTTTTAAAAAAAGGAAATAAATGGATTTAAGGATGATTTCTAACATAAAGGTGACACAGGTGTAAATAAATATACACTTTTACATTTCAAACATTAAAAATGTAATATATTAAAAGATTTTTTTTTACAAATATTCTCAGTTTTGGTATCAAGATATCAAACCATTAGACCATTCAATTATGATGGAGCTTTAATAATAACAATGTTATTATTATTATTATTATTATTATTATTGTTGTTTACCTTCGAGTACTCTTGAGCCAGTTTGGTGTATTTGGCTTGAAGTTCTGCAGCCATGATGATGAGAAAAACAAACTAAATCACCTACACTAACACTAATTAATGCTTATTATTATTATATATTTATTATATATTATATATTATATATTGTGTATGGTTCTGCTACAGCAAACTCGAAGCTTCAAGCAAACACTGACTAATAAAAACGCAGTATTAGCCAGAAAGAGTATATAGTTTGCTAGAAATACCGTCAATAAACCATTTTTTCGTCAGAAACAAAGATAAATAGATGATAATAATATTTATCAATAAAACAACACGAGCTAGTCAGCTCATAGGACTAACCGGTTCATTAGCTAAGCGAGCTAGCTAGCTAACGATAAAATAAATATTTAACATTTTACATCAGTGACATCCTCTTGAAAAATATCACAACATCCCCTCGAGCCACTCCGTACACTAATTTACCATTTACTAGTTATAATATTTTAGTAATATCTACATCTACCCTAGCTCGAAATCCTAACCGAAGAATTGTAGCTAGCTAAACCTGACTAGCTCAACAGCCAGACAGTGGGCGTGCCCAAACAGCGCCATGTTCACTCCGTAGGCACCCTACTTAGAGTGTAAAGTGAAAGGCGAACACACCCTACGGAGTGCACTAGATTTCCGAGACAGGCCAATTTGAGATCCAGGCTCGTTGAAGGCTAGTGAATAGGGAAGCTGAGGTAAATGAATGTACCATAGGTTTTCATGATAAAAGCGTTAAAATATATGAAATAAAAATAAAACTAAAATTGGAACAAAATTATATCTGCTCACTAGATTAAACACATTAAACTAGAATTATTGCCGCTTTCATTCAAATATACAAAAAAAAAAAAAAAAATTCTGTAACATGATTTGAGTGATATTTAAATATATGTAAGAGTTCTGTATAATTTAATTTTAACACATTAAAAAAGTGCATTTTTATTTCCAAAAAACACAAATTTATTTTTTTAATCCCCACTATTAAATATGTACAAGACTAAGCATCATTTTGTAAACCCTAACAATCTTGAAGACATCTCGGACCCTTGGATGTAACATATTTGAAGTCATTAGCTGTACGTTTACAGCCGAGTCGTAACCTCTTGGCAGATGCAACCAGGTTGACGACTGAAATATCCCAGTGTTTAGCCAAATTAAATGCTCTATTAACCTTCAATCTTCACATGACCTCCTGAACCTCCAGCTACAATATGTCCATAAATCATCAATGCAATAACCAATCCACCATCATTATATTTTACCAGTGGGTTTGTGGGATCTTCTTTATATTCAGGTCCTACACTATACGGCCAAAAGTATGTGGACACCTGACCATAACAGCCACATCTCCTAGCTGAACATCTCATTCCAGATCTATTCCCTCCTGTGTTTGCTGTTATAATAACCTCCACTCTTCTGGGAAGCTTTCCACTAGATGTTGGAGCGTGGCTGTGGGGATTTGTGTTC
>CM075030.1:1867385-1947832 GCA_037576675.1 Pangasius sanitwongsei | reverse complement strand
TTCACACACCATGTCTTCATGGAGCTCGCTTTGTGCACAGGGGCGTCGTCATGCTGGAACAGAGTTTGGGCCTCTTAAATTTCCCAGTGAAGGGAAACTGTAATGCTACAGCATACAGAGACGTTCTGTACAATTGTGTCCTTCAGACTTTTTGGCAACAGTTTGGGGAAGAACCACATATGGGCGTGATGGTCAGGTGTCCACATATAGTGGATTTGTTGGAAGTTTGGATTCATCACATCACAATGTTGTCCACATGTAGTTCCACTGAGATTTGGTGAAGTTCAGGAGCTCAGATTCAGATCTTCAGATCATCCAAACAGGTCACTGTTGTAAATGTGTCGTTTAACAGTCTTGAAACTTGACAACCACAGAAGTCAAATAAACTGCAATTCTGAATCTTAGGATCGTTTTGGGGATCATGACAAACTCTGAAATTATATTTTCAGCAGTTTGGGGAAGAACCACACATTCTTCACCATCTTCCTCACCGTGTTTTTACGACAGTATTCTCATCGGCCCATTTCCTGACAAATTTTAAAATATTCTTTATGGGTGCCAACAGTTTTTGAGAGAAAAATAAATCTAACATCTAACATCTAACTGTACCTGAGCTGAATTTTGGGATTATTTAAGGCTCAACTGTATCTGATGCTGGGGAAATAAGAATTAATATAACGAAATAATGACATGATTAAATATACAGTCTGAATTAAAAATACAGTCTGAAATAAAATGTTACTGAAATTGAATTAAATTAAACTGTGATCTAACACTTTTGCTCAAAAAGTACCTGTTAACATTTTGTTCTTCTAACACAAGATTAAGAACCGTGCATGTGTGAGTCCATCTGAACCATAAAAATAAACAAACAAACAAACAAACAAAAAACAGTCACATGATTCGTCTAGAAGCTTTTATTGGTGCTTGTTTTACATTTCACAATGCATTCCACAGATGTTCACCACGACCGTATGAAGTATCATTCACAATTACTTGCATAACAAACAATGTGTTTAGTCATGTTACATTACGTTGCAGCTTTAGGTATTGGGTCCACAAATAAACAACTTTTTTTTTTTTTTTTTTTTTAAACATTTCTCTAAGTCAAATGTCTTGTAAACGTTTTTTTCGTTCGTTCGTTCGTTCGTTCCAGAGATTTCACTAAATAAGCTGCGATGAGGTGAAATGGCGTCTCGATAATATGTGTATGCTCTTATCTCTTAGTATGAGTCTAAATCGCCTAGAAATACTCGGAAGCATGAGGTGCAACTCTTTTGCAAGGTACAACACAAGAGCCACTTGAAGAGAGCGAGAAGCTTTTTGTGAAAGGTTTCTACACAGTTCATCAATAAAACAGTACAATTACAGGAACACTAAATCATACCAAAAAAAAAAAAAAAAAAAAAAAAAATGGACAGATACCAAGGTTTTTGCCTCAAAAAAACGATACCGTTAAAGTCTCCCTCATTTAAAAAAAAAAAAAAAAAAAAAAGTAGTAAATGAATTGAATTCTTTCTGAAACACATACGGACCTAGATGATGATGATGATGATGACAATGACGACAAACCCAGTTAATGGAATACTATAATCGCTCTGTCAGGAAACACGAGTCTTGTCTTATCATACCAGTCAGTGTGTCGAGATAAATAAGTAGTGGCTCAAAACGGTTTACAACTTCATCGTAGCGACTGGTTATGAAAACAGAAAAGGAAAAAAAAAAAAAAAAAAAAAAGGCAGAAAGAAGAACGAGCAGGATTTCCACTGGGTGTGACGGCTTGTGTAGTGGAGAGAGTTGTGAAAATAAGAGAGTGGAACAGGGCACGGAAAAAAGCCCCGATCCTCCGAACGCCCTTCGCTTCACTCCGCCTTCTTCTTCGCGCCCGGGATTCTAGCCTGGATCCTGCGAACAGAGCGAGAAGAGATGCGTTCAGAGACGTGTTTCTATCGTTCAGATATCAACCAGAAATTCTGTCAGCTTGATAAGACACGGCTGGATTTACACTTTTATACAAAACATCGATTTAATTTAGAATAATCAGACTATCGTTTAAAAAAAAAAAAGCTTAAATATTACGGTACGAGATTATTATCCCGCAGTGTGTAAAATCTAATCCTAACCCAATCACAGTCCATTACAATGTCCGCTGTTACAGGAAAATAATCAACGCCAGGGTGGCGTGATAAAGCAAATGGCATCTTGTGCTAATTATCTACTAAATAAAACAATAAACTAACTTACTTCCCAACAATATCCTTCACCTGGTTCCTCACCAAGGCGATGTAATGGTCGATCTGTGCCTGTGAGAAGAAGAAGATCGCAGATAGGTTAAGATTTAGCTACGTGAAAAGGATAAAAGGCAACGGGTCGTACTGTCGTAGGAAAACGGTCAGCGATGGACGTTGTTCTGACGTGTCGATCGTTTTCCTCGTGTAAAACAACACCCCCTAGTGGGTTTCGCTCCTCTCATACCACAGCAGTTAGCTAACGAATACAATTCTTACAGTGATTTATTAAACAAAAAGCTCCTGTTATCACGTTAACAACGTAACAGCAGCTAGAAACCTCTGACTGTTACGAAGCGCTGACACTGGAGACTCCTTCCATTAATGTTAAACAAACGTCTCCTTACAGGCAACGGTCACTTTCCTGCATTAAATAACACTTCAACTGTAAAATCCGTTCAATGTTATCTGGAGCGCACACGAGCCGTACGAGTCCCTGTGAATGAGCTGTTACCATGGAAACGTTAACATATGCAAACAAGCTCAATAATATAAACCTTGTGCTGTCCCACGATAAATATATAAGACTGGTATCTGTTCTTATTTTATAATGAAAGCATTGAACAAGCACAGCGACACATTTCACAGCTCTGCTTATTTATTTAAGTGAGCACTTTAAGGATTCGCTCTCGCCACCGTGACGTTAACGAGAGCCGGTAAAGACGACAGGACTGCAGTTTTTATTCGTGCAGGATGAGTCAAGGTTTCCCCACACACACACACTCTCACACACACACACACACACCAATCACACCTGATTCTACACCAAGATAAGAGTCAGCGTCTTTAGTGCGCGAGTGCAAAACGTAGCATTAATGTGAAGATCTCAGCAACATCACTTTCGGTTCCCAGCATGAAGCCTTCGAGACGTCGGCCCTAAAACAGCCTAACGATCGCTAGGGAAGTTGAGGGGAAAAGAAAAAGTCTATCTATAACTATATCCCATCACATTCCAAGACTTTCACAAGTTCTGCTGCTGTCAGAAACTCTGTCTTTTAATATAAATCAACACTGATGGGTCTTTTTATGTGACACACAATTTAATTCATTTAATTCCACTTTATTCCGGGTTTTTTTATTTTTTGTTATTTATTTCTTTCCCCCCCATCAAATATGAAAATCTTAAATATTTTTTTTCACATTTTTGCTTTTCTTCATGTCCAATTTTCCATATTTTACTTTTCCCCCCATATCTGCTTTTTTTAAAAAATATTTTTTTATGCTTTTTCATATAATTTTTTTTGCATAGTTTTTTTTTTCATATCCACTTTTTCACATTTTATTTTTTTCCATATTCACTTTTAAAAAATATATTTTTATTTATTATCTTTCATATCCATATTTCTGTATTTATTTTTCTTCATATCCACATTCATATTTTTTTCCCATTATATATGAAAATTGTCCTGTCTTTTTTAAATATATGCTTTCTTCCTACTTGTATTTATCACTTTTCATAGCCATTTCTTTCATATTTTGGTATTTATTTTTTCATATTTAAATCTCTTTTTTCATATTTTTTATTTATCTCCATATCCTCTGCAGTGGACTTTGGATTTTTCGGTAGTCACAACGTGCTAGAACACGCTTCTATTTTATTGTTTTATAAAAGTTTAACCAGATCCCTCTGTTAATCAATCAGAGAATTGTTAAACAATGTAATTTGTGCATTATGATGAAGAAAAACCTGAATCGTGTGCTTTAGTTTTCTAGTTTGTCCTATCGACCTGAGATTTGTCTCAAATGAAAAGTGCAGTATGAAATAAAATCCTTCACTATTACTCTTTATTTATTTATTTATTTACCTGTAAGGATTTTAATGACAGTTTAATTATATATACACTTCATACTATTACAATACTGAGAATATATACATATATATGCCTCCAGAACCATGATTAAATTGCACTGGGTATGAAAAACAGCATCTACAGTGTGTATTACGCGCGTGTGTGTAAGTAAATGATGGACTTCATGTGTAACAGGAACACACACTAATACTGACCTGATATTTTTCGTACACTACTGGGCAGGTGAACATCGCAACCAGACCTGAAAAAAAATGAAAGAAAACATTAAAGCCATCTCACATCATAGCGCTTTTAATCAAAAACAGTCACAGCATTCCTTATGTTTTCCTTACGTTCAGTTACGAGATTAATTATTAAACTAATTAACCGATCGCTGCTTCTCAGGCAGGTTCAAATAAAAACACTGATAAATAAAAAGTTCCTTTCTCTCCGCGTGGTTCGACGGAGTCTCTGTAACGCCTCAACCTTCAGGAACAGGACCTCAGCCTTTCACAGTAAACAGAGTAAATCAGAGCAGACTAGCGGGTTAGTAAATGAATGAATGAATGAATGAATAACTCTTACCCAGGATGAGAAGAGTGAGTCCGTTGAACAAGGCACCGACGTACGTCAGGATCCACATGAGCACAGCAAACTGGAGAGAAAAGCAACACAAAAGTCACAAAAAAATAACTCAACATCAACGTTATAATATAGAAATGATCCGATTCAGAAATAACGGAACGGTTTTTAATCGGATCTCATATGTTTAATCACTAATGAAGAATGTAAATCATAAATTAGTAACATTACTACTAATAATAATAAAGAATAATGTGTTCATTTGGCGTTATACTTCACCACAGACCGTCACCAATGGTACAGAATGTATTTCTCTCTGCAGGTCTGTTCCTGAACCCTGTCCGGACCAGATTACATTTTACACAGGGTCCTGGGGTAATTTCCTGTTTTACAGGAGCTGCTCTGCGATTTTATTTCCCTCCACCTCCGAGAGAATCACAGGCTGAATTCCATCCTGATTTTCACCAAACTCAGCTCCTATGATAATTTTAGTCCGGATGCACCGGATGTGTCCGGGATTTTCTACACAGACGTCACGTCGCTTCGCGTTTGGGGGAAAAACAGATGTTTGACTGCTGCCGCTTGCCGTATTCAGTCTCCTAGTCAGGTCGAGTCAACCTTTATTTATAGAGCACATTTAAAGACAACAGACGTCGACCCAGAACGCGCTTTACAGTGAGCGTACCGGTTCCCCTCCCCCGGAGATTAAACACTTCCCGCGATGAAAAAATGGATGCTTCTCGTATACTTAGCGATTATTGCTTGATTGCATTTTCAAACTGTTGCTGGAACTTTTGGTTCTCTTTAAACAGTAATAACAGCCAACGCCTCTTCTCTACTCCAGCGTCTCTTCGAGCGCCATTTTGTAAACGAAGCGTGATCATGTGACTGTGTGACAATGCGGTGACTCCTCCCGCGGTCATTTTATTGCTGTCCGGCTGCGAGGGTTTTATCGGACTAATCCAATCCGAACAGGGCTTCGGAGAGAAAGACAGCAAGTGCTGCTTATTTCCAAATTTGATCTAAACTGCATCGAACGAGTCTTGAAGTCTTGAAAGTGACCCAGTGACTGAATCATACACCGTCTCTGCCTCATCCTCACGGGATGTACGTCGCGTTGTGGATTTCTAAACTAGGTGGAAATGATCTGTGTCACCCGGAGTATTTCCTAATGCAGGTGAAAAACAGCCACTTGTGTTGCGGACAACATTAAAGGTAACTATAAACAGATAAAAATCATGACGTGTCGTTCATCAGTGAATAAAAAAGAGGAACGGAGCACTTCGGAACGTGTTGTTATAGGAAGATAATCGACTTCTAAGGTGGGAAGAGCGACTCTGCTTCATCACACCACATCACTGTTGATTATTTTCCCGTAACAGCAGGACACGGGGGTGTATTACTCCTCACTTAAAGTGTGATGCGCATGATTTATTTCGTAATTGGAAACGAGATCGTCTATATGACCGTATATGGAAGTCTATTCATGTATGCGTATGTATTTGAAAGGATTCTGATTAAGATTTGCTCCCGTCCTTCTCTGATGTAACAGGACCACCTCATTATCCACCGTGTGCGGTTCATGAGCTTCTGAGAGCCTCACCTTCAGGGAATCGACCAGGTCCTCGACCAGGAAGAGGCGGCGCAGCTCGTTGATGGCGGCGTTGATCCGGCTGAGGACCACGTCGCTGTATTTGCGGACCACCTCGTCAGGCAGGGCGACGTCCTGCTCCAGATACAGCCTGCACAGAGAAGCGTACATCGGCGGGGTGTTACGTGCCTCTGAAATGTAAAACGCGCTGCCTCGTCAGGCTGCAAGACTCCGTCATGTCCGAATCGAACGTTCGCATGGAACAGAGATCATCAGGACAACTTCTGAAGACAAGAGTACATACACCCTTCTTATATCCTACATATCCCATAATCCTGGAGTAGTTGTTTATTCGAGGTCTTGGTTCTAAGCAAGCGGTGACTAGTCACGGAATATTTCCGTTCTCTTTTCCAACGATACTTCTGCATTTAACGTTTCTAAGCGAATGTCTGTATCTCGGAAACATCGGGACGTGCTGCAGCTTCGAATCGCGTCTCACACCGTTCTCAAGAGTTAGTTCAAGGGCTATATTTTATCGAGAAGGTGATATATTACGTCAGAGTACAATTTTCAGTCAATTTTTTAGGTTTTTTTTAACAGCAGAAAGCACCTGATGTTAAAATGTTTCGTTCAGTGCTGAATATTTTCTTTTAGAACTAAAAATATTGCAATTAAATGCAAAAAATAAAAAATGTTACTTAACACTAAATAAAATATTTAATAAAAAAAAATATTTTATAAACATTAAATAAAAGTATCAATCAGGTTGGGGTTTTTTCTGTACTACTGGGAAACTGTTTGCTAACCTAAATATCGTATATCGTAGGAAGGTCTTAGAGGATCGCGAGATGGTCAAAACCCCTCGCCCTGCCAGGTCCATAATCATTCCCTTGTTGTCGTGAAAAAACGTTATTTCGTTTTGCTTTTTTTTTAAAAAAAAATAAATAAAAAAACTTTTCTCAGCTTTTTAAGAAGGAGGATGATGATGGTGCAAGTATTTTAATTTTAGATCAATAAACTCGATGAAAATGAACCTCATGTTTGCAGACGTTTATTTTACACGGAAGCCTGAATGTGGAATCGTGATCATCTCAAACGTCATCCTGAACTAATTTAACTGATTTATCCGAGCTCAGTCGGCGTCACTCACTTAAACGGGTGGCCTTCGTCGCTCTTCTGGATGGCCTGCAGCACGCCCTTGTATATCCTGAAGCTGATGGTGACGGAGAGGAGCGCCAGAGCCACGTAGGACAGCACGCTGATGATGCTGCACACGCTGAGCGACAGCAGGAGCAGGAGGCTCGCTCCGAACACGATGCCCGAGTTCTTCACATCGCGCCAGTACAGCAGCTCCACCACTGCGGGCACAGCAACACACATCAACACGCACACGAAAAACGCTCTGAGCAAGACCAGACATCAGCAACAAACTTTTTTTTTTTTAAATAAATAAATAGGGTCAAACTTGAGTGGTGAGATGGCAGCGATGAGGACATTTAAATAATGAGTCCAAATGAGAATGAGGGAAGATAAAATATGAAAAACCAAATTAACTTTCCATCTTTATAAATCAGATTTAAGCACATTGTCCATGTAGGAAACGACATAGTAATTTACTGTACAATGGTTGTGTAGTTATCGTGTACGTACGTTACACTACTATATAGTACGTGCCATCCAACGTTCAAATTTGATCACTCAGTTCTCTTTACAATAAGGATGTATGGACAAGGTACGGATAGGGATGAGGATTAAAAAAAAAAAAATAAATTTAGGATTACAAGAAAAGTTGGGTGTGGTCGGGGGTTTCAAAGCAAAAACACGTGAGCATCAGTCTGTTTACACGCTTCGTAATTAACAGAGGACTTCTGAACTTAAATACGTAACCAAAAGAGCAAATGAAAAATTTGTTAAATTGACTGAAGTCAGTCTGAGAAGGAGGCGTGGCCTCTCTTCCTGTCAGTCTTATTAAAGGAGGAGTGGCCTCATCCTGTCATTCGAAGGGAGGAAGGCGTGGCCTCTGTTAGTCTCAGCTGGGAGGCGTGGCCTGTTTCTGACAGTAGCGATGAAAAGGCGTGGCCTCTGAGGCGACCGATGACCGTCAAGAAATGAGACTTTTTTAATTAATGAAAGCAAGATCACTGCAACCTTGAGAAAAGATAACGTGCTTATTAACCCTTTCTAGCAGTACACTCGCGTTCCAGTCGACTATTCGGACATTTTCAATCAGTATAAACGAATTAATTATCGCTGCAAGTCTGTTGTAAGATTAGTCAGGACACTGTTGGGTTTCTGTGCGTAGAGTATCGTGACTCTGTGTTTAGCTGCTGGTGAGGAGGGCGATGGGAAAGTAACACTGATACAGAGAAAAGACAGACAGCGCGACTAAAGCTTTCTTGAAGGTAAAACACCGTGTACAACTTCCACAGTAAAATTATAACATTTAAACCTAGTAAAAAATACTTAAGGAAAAACTGCAAATTCTTAAAGCTAAAGTGTCTAATTTCATATGAGCCATTAACCACTACTGTGGAGTGTGACACCACAAAAAAATTCAATGCTGAAAACAAAACAAATTCTATTTTTTTGTCCTCTGGAAAAATGAACAAATGAATACCCAAAGTCAAGTCTCTCCATGACGCTGCTTTGTCTCCTTCCTGCCTTGTTTTTGTAAATTTGTTCAAAAATGCGAAAAGTACAGAAAATCCAGTGTAAAGTAAAAAAACGTATTCAAACTTTTCTGGAATTAAACCATTTTAGAAAACAGCCTCATTTGTACAGAGTCTCTGTACTTCATACAAGGTTTAGGAGACTGCAGATAACCTGAAAACCGAGGCGGAGGTCTACGTGTTCGACCTCAGGCCTATATCTCCGAGGCTTTTCTACTCCCCTGACCATGTTCGGCTTGAAAACGAGGTCAGTTCATGCCCGTAAACTTCGCTTGAGCCTGAACAAATGGTCAGACGCTGACATGTGTGTGTGATGTAATCTCCTCTTTCTGGTACTGGGTCAGAAACGTGCCCATGAGCACGAACACTACACGCTCAGGAGACGTGCATCACTCCATTCAGTTACAGCTTTCACTGTCTCTCAGTACAAACCTGAACAAACGTCTAACAGACGATTAAAGAAACTGTGAATTTATTTGTGCTTCATGCAGCGACTGTTACGTCAATATTCAAGAGGAGCGACGAGACGACGTTAACAATCATCATCGTTTCATCACCACGCTAACTTCCTGTTTATCACAACTTTCGATTCCATTAAATGAAATTAAATGCAGTAAAGCAGTGGATATAAAGCCGCACCAGCGACTGCAGCATTTCTGACTGCAGCACTTGGACGACATTGGTCACTCGAGACAGGTCGAATCTACATTTAGACATGAAAGAGGTTATTTTTTGACCTGGAGACGTGGTTCAACAGTACGTGACAGCGTTGCACAAAGTGTCATATAAAAAACTCCACCGACACACTGAAGTCTGTTCGGCACATAAACGACAATATTTTTGATCATCTTTACAGTGCATGACATGAATTACAATATTTTTGTCCCGTCTGCATTCGGCTTTTTTTTTAGGTTAATTAACAACTATTTAACAGAGAAAACAGATTTCACATCTAATCGGAGATGCGCCACAATCCTCAGTGTATCACGACGTGATCATACCACGTGCAGTTTGTACTGAATTCAACTGACGAGCTGAACTTTGCGCACTTATCTGTCTCGGGTGGGGAAGGAAATTCATACGTTTCCTTTATAAAGCACATCAGCTAAATTATCTGCAGCCTAATTTATATGCAGCCTGCTTTTAAAGGGGCAATATTTTTCATTTGTTACCAGTACAAATTACATAGAAAATTATGTAGAATTGATAAAAAATTCAGTTTAAGCCAGTCTCAGAACAAGTGTATTACATAGCTGGAGGGAAGAGAAGAAGGAGGAGGAGGAGACAAAGAGGGGAAAAAAAAAAAAAACAAAACAAAAAACAAAACCCAGTCTGGAAACCTGCCCTCCGGTCCTGAATGTTTGTTGGTGTTTAGCTTGGCCTCTTGTCAGTCATTTTACAGACACGCCCACAACACCTCTTCACATCCTCGTAACTCATTCAACTCAAGGAGAATGTTTTGCACGTTTATTTATAAAGTTATAACTTTCTGTGCGTCCGAAATCGTGTACCATGACAGTACGTACTGCATTCGATTCGATACCTGCTGCTCGGCTGCTGATGCAGTACGTACTGATCGGTATACACGTGTGTACTATGAATACAATCCGGATATACGACATCCGCCATGTTGGCATTGTCATGTGACCTACGACGTCATAGTAACCGCAGAAACTTAAAGAGCCTGCCAGATTAGAGCGGTTGTTTTTTTTTTTTCTTGTTTAAACTTTCACCAAGTTAACAATTTACTCAGCGAAGTTAAACAGGTACGCGTTAACCACAAGGAACAACGTTTAATACCTACAGCGCTTCCACTTAAAAAAAGAGACGACACGCTGCCATCCGCCATTTTTGATTCTGACAGCGGATCATCCGGGTTTTTCCTCACCTACTGTTTCATGAATACCGAGAATTCGGACGTATTCTTTTGCTTACTGCTTTTCACCTACTGTGTAGTGGGGTAGTAGGGATATTTGGGCGCAGCTTTTGTTTTCGAGTAGTTCTAGTGCGCTTGACAGTGACGCCATGACGGTCCTTGCTAGCATTGAGGGGGCGGAGCTTTGTGTAAAAAAAAAAATCATTCAAATCTTATTCAACTCCATGAATTTGACTGTTAGACACTTATTCTTCCACAAACCTTTAAAGCTGCGTTAACGATCAGGTCTCCAACAGGTAAGTAGGTGAATTCGACGTTCAAATGATTGACTCCTTGGCTCCGCCCCTACAATCTGTAGCGCAGGGTGTCTATAAAATGACTGACAGGAGGCACATCCAAACACAAACAAGTATTCCGGACCGGAAATCGGTTTTCCAAACGGGTTCTCTCAACCACATGATACACTTGTTTGCGCTGAGGTCACAGCTTAATCTTTATATGTTAGCATGTTTTCTTTATCTTCCAGGTTATTTGTACAAATACGAAATGTAAGAAAATTGACAATTGTACCTTTACATGGCCTTAATGACGCAGTGGTACATTAAAAGCACAATGTATAAACGTGTTAATCGATCCTTTAAGTGACTCGGTGGGTAAATTTATTTTGATTAGATTGAAAAAACAGTTTTATATATATGTATATATATGTAAATGTTTGTCATCTTACACGATTAAAGCTTCTAAAGCAATTAAAGTGTATAAAAAAAATGTAAAAAAAAAAAGAAATGCAAAATGGCAGCACTGATTCTCTGTTTGCTTTTAAACCCTGTGAGGAATCCCAGGTGTGTTCATGTACACCTGAGGTACACGGTATAGTATCAGAAACGAGTATCGGTATTATTGTATCGCCTCACACACACACACACACACACACAGTTTGCATGTTGCACGCGTGCATAAACCCGCACAATGGCAGCACTAAGGGTAGGTAGGAAGTCTTACCCACTCCCAATAGGATTGCCTACATATGGTTAAGCACCGACTGGCCTGCGTGCTCTATAAATAGCACGCGCACGACAGCAAACCGCACCGCACCGAACCGAGCTCGCGCCATTACCGCAATGTCACATTTATTTATTCATTTATTTATGTCTATTTTTCTTTCAAAAATCAACCACGTCCTTTCGTGTAGATTCGCATCTTATAAATGCGATCATTCCGACCTCCGACACTTGCTGTCATTGCAACATGGACGACCGACACGCGCACTGCGACCTCCTCGCGCGCACCACACAGCCATAAAAATGACGTAAAATCAAACGAAAATCTCTCTCTCTTTTTTTTTAAAAATCCCCCAAGAAAGCACTGCCTTAGCCAACAATCGCACGTCAGTTAAAAAGAAAAAGTTAAGGATAAAACTATAATGAATATAAAAAGGAAGCACCGACCCCGTTTGGCGTCCATCTTGCGCCGCCCGCACCAACGCACACCGAGGGAGGGAGCGCGCGCACGAAGCGCGCACACGCTTCCTGCTGCTCGGCGCGCGTTCACGTGGTACAACAAAAGCTCGTTTCACTCAGAAGGGGGAAAGAAAATAAGCTTCTGGTTCTGCAGTGGGGTTTTCTTTTCTAAACCAAATTAATACACAGATTAATCATCATCCATCCACACACACACACACACATCCAGTCACAAACACACACACATATCCAGTCACAAACACACATATATCCACACACGCACACACCATTAATACTTACATGTAAACAGGTTACTCATTTAATGCCACATTAAAATCCAGGGACAAGTAGCCTGATTGTGGACTGTGATTTTTCTTTTTTTTTTTTTTTGCAGCCAGACACTTTCTGAAGCAATATTTACCTTTATGATTTTAATCAATAAACTTTCCAAACCTTTAACACACAAAATCACTTCCACCGTATAACCAACACACCCCCCAAGCGCTTTCACACATTCTCCTGAAAGAATAGATGTTTCGCTGTTACACGTGAAAAGTGAGAGAACACAAGCTTGGGGGGGGAAAAAAAAAAAAAAAAAAAAAAGTATTGTTGAGTTTTCACCAAGTTTCAGGACAAACACTGTGCATCATAAACCTTCTGGATTAAAGGTCTGAGATTGTTAATTAGATGTGGTTTTAAAATAACCGTTTTTAAAACTTCCTAAAAGAGACATTCAGTGTAATCACAGAGTTGCTGTTGCTAAGGCGAACAAACAGTATCCGAAGCCCTATTCGGATCGGATTAGTTTATCAGAGGGACGTCTGTAAGAAATGTTTTTTTTTTGTTTTTTTTTTTTTTCACATCTTCTCAGTGATTAAACTCTCGCATCTGGACAGCAATAAAATGACCACAGGAGGAGCGAGTTTCTAGCGGGTTGTATTTTCTACGAAGACGGCGGTTTGCGTCACAAGGTCACATGATCACGATTAGTTCAGAGCACGGCGTCCGAGCGGTCGAAGAGGCGCTGGAGTAGAGGAGAGACGCTGGCTGCTAATTCAGTTTGGGAAGAATCATAAGTTCCATCAACAATTTGAAAATACAATAAAACAATAATCACAATGTATACGACAAGCATCCAGAAGACCGCTGACTGAGAAAAAGAGGAAAAAAAAAAAAAAAAACACTGACATGGCCCATCTGAACGGAAAGAAAATCACAGAGGAGCGGAAGTTACCCCAGGATCCCATGTAAATTTAATCCGGTCCGGATCGGGCTTTTAATTACAACAGAAGCTGAAATTCATTGATAATTTTATCCACATCATTTAAAAAAAAAAATCCAAAATTTAAGACTGTCTGGATGAACATCATAGACTCTGTGTTGTCCCTGAACCCCTGAACAACCACAAGCCTAATTTTGGATAAAAAGAAAATTCATTTCCTTGAAGTTTCAAGTTCAGTCAAGCTCTTTAATTATCTTCTATCCAAACAAAAATTCAAATGAAACTGGATGAACTTATATAACACAAACTACAACTATCTGAAACAATCCAAGTTGTATAAAAATGTCTATAATGCTCCACTTCACATTTAAACACACTCACTAACTAACCCCAACTATTCCCCCACGAGTGCGATTTGACGCAGATCCTGATCAAAAACCACACGAAAAAACAAAGCTGTTTACATAAATGCAGCAGTAATACAAAACTTAATATAAAACAAAACGTTCCAATTGTCTACACAACAAGTATTGCGAAAGATATGTAAATATATAACTAGCCAAACTACAAAGTAAAAAATTATGCATATTTTAAAGTAGTAAAATACTGTTGTGTGTATTAGCACTACCCCACTACTTTTTTTGATCAAATTCTTTAACTCTTTACAGGTCACTTGAGTGTAAAGCTATTCTCCAACCATCTTTTCTTCACTCATGCAGGTTGTTCTTGCTTCAAGAGGCCACTCATGTATCAGAGTTGCAAAAAAAAAAAAAAAAACACGTTACTGAGGACTTTCACACACTGAGTAACTCGACATTTCTCACCCACAAAGGAAAGATTACAATCAGATTATAATCATTGTGCAATCACTGTGGATTCACCTACAGATACCTTTACACTACTTACGTAACTGTTGGTTACACCTAACTTCAGCATGAGATGCACCACCGACGAATCACTAACAGAGAGTCTGATATCATTTGTACACTTTTCTGGCCACAAGCTTCAGGATCTGACTGGCTCTCGGCACTTTCATACACCAGTTTCCAATAACAGAAAACAAAAAACAAAACAAGAAATTATGAATACCACGACACAAAGAGCTTTTAGGGAAAAAGATATAGTCACTCAAGTGAAATCTGTTTTCCAAAAGCTTTGCCTGAAACATTTAGTGGCCGTTTATAATGACTCAAACACCCTCCTCCTGTGAAAGTAGATGGTTCCTGGTCATAATTATTAACAAAACCTGCCAGAATCTCTCAGAGCTTGTGAGGCTAATCTACAGTTAATAGCTGCCTCTGGCTTTATTTTTTTGGTTTTGTGTAGCAAATATGCTCTACTCTATGAGCTCGCCGTATTTTGGTGATATATGGAGCAGATTCAAAATGAAATTATGTCCACGGGAATCACTGACGAACACGAAATGTGCTGAAGCCTTGAACTGCGGATCGCGACGGCTGCTAAGCACTGATTGGAGGGCCAAGAATATAAGGTGGGGTTTGATAACGGTCAATCCCCCACCCTTCCTTTCTGGTGGTACTTATAAACTTTGATATCTTAGGAATCGATTTTCAGGTGTTTTTGGTAACCTGTCTTAATACAGAACTCACAAATGAAAAATCAACACGCATTATTTAGAACCAAAACGTGATTCTGTTTACAGTTGCTCTTACATTTTGGCAGACAGGCTTTAACCAGATGTACTGCCAACTCCTAAAAATAGGGACCTAAAATACCATTAAGCTCTACAAGACATTTTGCCAATAACACAACCCTGAACATGAACCGTCCCCGAGAGCAAGTGACCAATTATAATTTGTCATGTATGCCGCAAAACTACACTTTATGAGTCTAAATTCTGCTAAGGACAAAGCCTAGCGTGCTAAATAATCCCCTTCCACAAATTGCAACACCTTCTTAATGCTAAGAAGCGGCTCTAATTTAACAGCCAAAACACTATTCATCTTGAGCCAACCACAACACAAGTTCATTATAATCAATAAATGCTTTGAAAGGCCTTTTCTGTTGAATATTGAGTTATTACAGCAAGACTGCTAAGTCACCACTGCTGAGGTTTATAATTTGTCCTATTATGACTACACACTTAATCATCACTTTTACTGTGGCAAATGGAGCTGACCCTGAGCACAATGCCCTCACTGTTGCAATGCAAGTCTCGTCTGTGGCAAAAGGCAACACTCCTGATCGTCAGCCGACACAAAGTACCCAAAAGACGCCGAGCCTGCAGACTGCACTAAAATCGAAGATGACAACCGACAACTGCAATGTTAGACCTGCGCTCAGCAGGCACTCTGGACATTTTTGGAAACAGTGGGTGGGAGTGCTGAACTGTAGGTGCAGACGACCCGGGGTTCTGACCGCACCAGGAGCAGCTGCGCATTTCCATGCAAATAACAGCAAATCACTGCAGATCTACAGATAACTTTGGCACCGTTCAACCTAATGCACCCAAAACCTTTGGACACACCAACTCAGTTGTGACAGCAAAGCTATATTGGGTCTAAAGGTCCACCTAGCAAGCAAGCACATGTTCAGGACGGATCTTAAACGCTACGCCCTTAGATACACAAAACATACAACATGCGACTCTGTAAACATGCAATTTTAGGAAATTCATATATCTGACCAGACTGAATTCAGAATAACAAGTGCTACCAAAAGCAGTCTTTCCTCTCAGAAGTCATCTAACAACAAGCTCACAGAGTTTGTACCCTTGTCTCTCCAGTTTGGTGAAGGGTGGCACTCCTGCTTGTCCTGTTTGTCCTGATTGTCCTGATTGTCCATGGTTTCCCCCGTGGATGATTAGGGCAAGTCTGCAGGGGATCAGCTTGGCATTCCAGGCCGGGCGAGGAGTGTGGAGCTGCAGTGGCGGGTGGGGCGAAGGGAACAAGTTGTAATGAGGAGAAGGAACGCTGCCTTAACTGTGATGACTGCAGTGATCTCTCTCTCTCTCTCTCTCTCTCCCCCCCCCCCCGCACCTTTCCCTCTCTCTGGTTGCAGGACTGAGGTCAGCTGACTGTCTGCTGGCTCTGGGAACCTCTAAAGGCACTGACGCAGCAACTCCTTCCCCTAGCAAACCCCCTCTCGTCCCACCCACGTACCAACACGCATACCCTGCTCTTTAAATTCAACCTCAGCAAACAGATATACACTTCCTCTCTTATGCAAGAAAATAAGACCCACTATATCAAGATACGCCATCAGGTGCCAGACGATTCATAACGTTGGTAGTCATTCTAAGTTATCGGACAGGTGGATCTGCTGTGCATTAAGGCAGTGAAACAGAAGAAACAGCCTGAGATATAAAATGAAAATACATGAGCTCATCATGAGCAATGCACTAGCTACTGCCTTTAAATTAAAAAAAAAAAAAAAAAAGATAGTGAGAGAGAAGTCCACTAGATGGCACCTCAGTGCAAGAAACCCAGAAGTCAGCCTCAACAAGCGGTCACTTATTTCTCCAAATATAAAAAACATAATTTTACTTGTAGTTAAACCTTAACTACCTAGAGAAGGTCATTAGTAACTGATTATCACCTGTTCCCATTCTTTCAGAGGTTACAGGCAAATTTGCAAGGACAAGATCCACCTTGAGGGTTTTAGGTTCAAGGTGTGATCTCATTAAGCTCTATAAATCCACTATGTAAACAGCCTAAAAATCTGACGACCTGCCCTCTGGCACGGCGCTCTCTCCTGGAACCGACTCAGGCATTTTATCTGCACTTGATGAGCTGATGTGTCGCAATGCAGGAGCATAAATTTATAGCACCCTGGCAACCTGTAACAGATTCCCAAACAAATAGAGGCGCTTCTTCACGCTGATATTTTTATGTCAGCTTAGTTATAAAAAATATATATATACACGTTCTCTTACTGATGCCATTGTGTCATTCTGTACTTTGATAGAAAAAAGTAATAACAATCTATTAACTTTCAAAGTCTGTATTGCAGATGACCTTTAATACAAATCACCCTGATTCTCTTACGCAAGGGTAACTCATTAACCAGTGAGTGACGAAAGGGGCAACACTGCTGGTGTGTTGATAAGCAAAACAGGAACCTCAGTGATTGCATTTAAGTCAAAGATGTTTCCTCAGAGTCAGTTACATAAGAGTGTGTAATCAATCTCAACTGCCAAATTAAGACTGGTTTGAGATGGTAACCAAAATAGAGACTGTGTGTGTGTGTGTGTGTGTGTGTGTATATATATATACACACACACACACACACACACACACACACGCCACAGTTCTGAAGACATAATGGAGTAATGGATGGATATGAACAGACCAGGTGAAAAGAAAATGAAATAAAACATTCACCACAACGACCACAAACATGCATCATGAACGTCACACCATGCAGAACGAGGACAGGAGGGAAATGACGAAGGGGATGCTGTAGGGATGACTGGAAGGTGATAAACTTATCCACAGATATGAAAAGGTAACGAGCCGTTACACTGCCGGCCGAGTTACCTGCTCCTGCATTCAGGTTAGGCAGCTTGAGGTCTTTAGGTTCCGCTTTCTTCACAGCCACCGTCTCAGTTTTGACCACAGGAGTAGGTGCCAAAGGAGCCTGGGAGGGCACTTGGAAATCAGACAACTCTAGGCCTGCCTTACCTCTCGCCGGAGAGGTCTCGTTTGACGGTTCGGTGAGGAGAAAATAAGTTTGATTCTTGGTTTCTTGGACAACCGGGCTCGCCTCTTCCACCTGTTCTGTAAAGTTAGCTGTGTCCTCGTCATCATCGACCATTTCAGATGCCTTGGCAAACTTTGAGCTTTCAAGCGTCTCCAAAAACTCATCGACGGCACCTCGAGGTGGCTTCTCGACAAACTCAAACTCTTCAGACGATACCTCTTGCTCAGAAACCTCATCTGCGGCCTCTGCTTCCTCCTGAACAATGTTCTTCTCGGGTTCGATCTGGAAACTTGCTGGGTTCTTTGCCATGGCCTCCAAGACTGGAGAGAGCGAATCTGCAGATGGGCTCTCAGAGTCAGAGTGTTCTTGGGCCTTTCCAGTTGGGAAGCTGAGACATTCGAACTTGTCAAACATCTGAGCAGAATCTTGGCTCAAAGTCTTAAAATCGTCTTGGTCTTCACTGATGGTTTCGGTGCCTTTTGGAGAAATTTCAGCCTCCTTAACGAGATCAAATGTGCCAAACATTTGCTCTGAAGCCTTTTCTTCTTCTTCTTCTTCTTCTTCAATCTTCGCCTTTTCTGCAGCCCTTGCCTCAGTCTCTTCAGTCATCTCCTTAACCAAAGGAACCTTGGCTTCGAAAGCAAATGGATTGTTTGCCGACACAGAGAAAGGAGCATTTGGTGAATCATTACCACTCCTAAGGACTGGACTGAAATCAGGACTTCCCTCTGAAGATCCCGAGTCTACTTTTTCATGTTGGCGTGGCGAAGACTTCAAAATATCTGGGAGAGATGGGGGCAAACCAGATTCCTCATTATCTTTTGGAGCAGTCGCAAAAAAGTCAGACGAAGCAAGTTGTTGCCTCAGAGACTCGGTGGCCGCTTCCCTGGAATCAAAAGACTGCTCGTAGTCCTGCATGGGCGAACTGTCCTGCAGCTCTCCATCATGGGCGACCTGGACCAGATCTGGAGACGGACTATCCGACATCTTCGCTGCTCTGATGTCTGCTGTAGTTTCTCCAAAAGGGGAGAACTCGCCGGTGGGTTTCTCGACGGGCGAGAAGTCTTGAAAAGGGTTCCTTTTCGTTTCAAACATCAAGTCATCATCGGACTGGTTTAATACGTCTGGGTCGTATCTGGGCATGCTTCTGGAAGGTGAATCACTGCCGAATGAATCCATGGTTGTTTTGATGCTGGGCTGTGTGCTAGCTATTAATGAAGAATCCTCGTATTCTGTTGAATTAGAGGTATGGGTAAATTACAATTAATGGTACCATGTACTTAAGGAAGGACCTGAGATGGAAAAGATCCAGTGGAGGATTTATATTTTCTTCACCTTTCTGAATTAGCAAATTGTGGTTACTACATTTTGGTTTATAAACCTCACACGGTGCAACCTACTTAAAGAAAGTGACCTCTCTCAAAGCTAGTGACCTTTGGGTAGTTTTCTTTGTGTTGTTTTAGTCTGAAAGGGCACAAAGGCAGTTTTCCTCTGTAATTAGTTAACTCTGTTACACAATTATCCTGACCAACAGATGACGGGGAAGTTATTATACGTTGGCCATTGACATTCCATGATAGCGTGCATAATAGATCTAAAATGAGGGTCGAATCATCATCTCGGAAGGGAAGTTCCTTCACAGTCAGGACAGAGAGCAAAGGGGAAAAATAGAAACAGAAGCAGAACACTCTACTGAAGTGGACAGAGAAAAATTTTTAAATTAGTACAAATGACATTCCTCATTTACTTAAAGGCCTTGGAACCACTGTGTAAGAAGTCACAGCATGCAAATGTACTGTTCATAGTTCCTTTAATTTGACTAGATACAGAAACATTTTTTGTAACATTTCCAAACACTCGTCTGAGCATTTGAGCTGTCAAATTAGTGTTAAAAATAGCAACAGAAGTAAATCGTAAGCATGGTTATTTGCCTTCTAGATAAAGTGTCAGTTATAAGTTGTTTAACGGCTCACTGCTGCATGTTAGTAGCAATCGGTTAGTGGTCAAACATGTAGTGAAGCCAAACATCCTGAGCTTGAAAAGAAAAAAAAAAAATATATATATATAAATAAATAAAATAAATAAAAATTACTAGCTCGAAGAAAGAACTTGCCTGAAGTAAACTGCATCAGAGTCGGAAAAGAAGCAGGAGCAGCAGCAGAGGAAGGAAGACTAGGTTCATCTGAAGAAACAAATAAGAAAAAATGTGTGAGGAGGACAGATAATGAATACCAGAAGGTGTGAGCAAGCAAAGAAGATTATTAGAGGTCAATAATACCCATCTACGTCTGACGTGAGACAGTAGAGGCGTCAGTGGTGGATGAGTTTAAAACCATATGGCTCCTTAAAACCATATACGATACCATGACTATTACATTACAATACATTCCATGGTCTTCGATCTTATCCACAAGAGCCGATGTGGCCGAATTCCAGCCAAACAGAAGCCACGCCTAATATGTGTTTGAAAATCAATTAATTAAACAATGACTCCCGACTGTCTGGAATGAAAACTTACAGCCACGCCAGCCCTGTGAAAATCCCTGTATTAAAAGGACAATATTACATTTCTAAAACAAAGAATGATATTTTTTGTCGTCATGTTCTCAAGCCTCCAGAACCGTCTTTAGTTCCTGCTCCATGGGAGATGCTTTTCTACTCGACAGGAATCATTGGTTTGGAGTACAGAACGTCAAACCACAGGCTTCCCAAATTACAGATCTTCTTACGTGGCATTTCAAAACCTAAAAGTTATTTCCAAATTGTGTTTTTTTTTTTTTTTTTATCAGAAAGAGCACGGCCCCACCGACAAAGATGTAACATATAACATTTCTGTTATTCTCAAAAGATGTTGCTTTCAGCAGGGAAAAAAAAAAAAAAAAAAAAAACTCTTGTGCTGCATGTACTTCACGCAGCTTGTATATAAAAAAAAAAAAAAAAAAAACACATTTTAAAAATGTTAACATTTTATTTGTGCAAAGAAGCAAAAGCAAGAAGGGTTCCAGCACAAACCAGGAACTCATTCGGGATTGTTTCTGAGCTCTTTATTTTCTCAGGAGTTTACAGGGTCCTGGTGGAAACGTGTGTATAAAGGACAGCTCTCTTTGTGTATAATAACAACAATCGTGATGAATATCAAGACAACTGACTGTAAGCACATGGCTGTGGATGACAGAACTCCAGGGTTTGCTTGACTCTGTAACTGTGTTTGTGTGTGTGTTTGAATGGTTTTTATAATCTCAGGCTTACAAATATGGCGCACGAATAGTGTTGATTAAATTCAAGAGACTTTATAGTAACACAGGAATGAGATCAAAGCGTGATTAGCATGAAGAAAGCATAAGAGTATTCTGATGTTTTAAGCCAGGTTTGACACTGGACGATTTGCTGCCCGATTCTGTCGAATCATAAAAGCATTTCAATCAGCAGCCTTTCAATGAATAATGTGATGTTATTCTGTCGTTCTGGCACGGTCAGAAATTTTTTTTTAATTAAAATCTAAAAGAGTGAGCGTTGCTGTGATGGTCATGTGAAAGCCATCGATTGGAGGACGGCGTAAGATGACGCAAAACTTACAGGACGACTACAAATACACTAGTGGCGATGGCAAAGCCAAAAAAATAACCCTTATAACCTCAAGCTCACTTGTGTTTGTGCAAGAGAGTTTTCCGCACGAGCCGATTTCCGGATCGTGTTCATTAAATGACGTACGCAGGATGTAATCGTTTTCTTAAATCGCAGGTCTGTCATTAGGGGTTTCTTCGAATTTGGGTTAATCTCGTCCAGTGCGATGCGTAATAACCGCCCGGCTGCTGAAGTCGCACAGTGTGAAAGTTAAAACCTGAGCATAAATACAACAGGATGTGTGTGTTAATCTTTGTTTCTCACTTTGTGCTGGTTTTATAACAAAGAGTTATATACGGTTATATACACAAGTTACGAACTCTTTGCTTCGAAGACTTTCCATAACCCGCAGCCCTAGACATCTTTAGAAGATTAAAGATCAGCGTCGTCTGTCGAGGCCTGCTCGGCGACGAGCAGCAAACAAAAACGAAACTCGTGCACCGCGGACGATGTCCGCTGTAACTTTTCTGAAACGAGGCCCACAAAGAGTCAGGCGCCGGAGGAAGGGACACACCCAGAGCATTGCTTTTTACAGCACCGAAGCACTGAAATGAACACCGTCGGCTGTAAGGACCACTCTGTCTATATATAGGATGTGTTTCGAATCAACACCCCTCCTTTCTCCCCCTAGATCCATTTGGCAAAAGGGTGTGGTCCATGGAATCGAGCCAAAGTTTAAGCGTTGAATGAAACCCTAAAACCGGAGGCTGTGCACTTGCTGAAAATGTGCAGCATCATTGCATTTGGCACTTGACAGCAAGGATACAAGAGTACACGCCTTCAGTTAGCAAAGTGCACCACCAGTGAAGTGTTTTCACAAAGGAAAAGGAATACACTGTTTTGTCTTAAAATAACAAACCGATATGTACTTGATTTAATTTATTATTAAATAGTACAGGACAATGCAATAGGTACAAATCACTAGGGTTAATATTCATCCTGGCCATCAAGATGACTGGCAGAGGAGAATAACATGACTGTAAAAAATCTCTTTATATTTCACATTAACCATCAACCCCACCCTGGATTTAAAAAAAAAAAAAAAAAATCTTCCCATCATACATTTCAGACAGAAATAAAGCTTTAATAAGTCATTATTTAACAGGAACATCTTTAAAGAAAAATACCCCGTTTTCAGACATCAATGTCACAGCCTTACATTATTTTTTACCTAAAATTATTCATCATGCCTGAAGCCTGGGGTTAAAAATATAGTAAAGAATTTTACTGACAAGAAATTGTTCGACATAAAAATACTAGACGTTGTATTTTTATGCCCTGAAACCATAAAACTAAGGAAAGGTTTGGCTCCTATTGTTTGACCAAACGCACACACCCCATTAGCAAGACTAGCATGAATTAGCATTAACAAGGATGGACAAATTGCTTCAATTCAAGGTTATTTCCAAAATTTAAACAACTCTACAAAGCGGACTGTGCTGTAATGGCATATTATTTGTGCTTATCTATGATTTAAACGGTTGCATTTTCGCACAGATTAGCACGTTTGCTAGTCAGACAGCTAAGCTACGTCCGTGTCATCTATGCTAGCTCCTGAATCGCAGAGGTGTCACTCCTCAATTTTGGAAAAAAAATTCATCATTTAATTAACTTACAGTCCCCCGGGAAGCTTTTGTAATATTTATGAGACGTGGGTTCGTCCAAAAAAAATGGACAGTTAAGCTAGGAAGCTAGGTGTTTTAAGCAAAATATTAGTATTTCCAGGATTTCAAGATCTGCTAGAAATACTGATTCTCATTATGATTCATTTGATCATTATTATAATAATATGTACATTATTTTGAATTTTAAAATTAAAAAAATACATTTCTTAATTTTTTAAAAACCTCGAATGTCATTCGGTTAAATCAATTTAAACTGATATAAAAAAAATAAAGAAAGAAATAAAGACACGGCTCCACTCACGGGCTGATGGAGACGCAGAGGCTGCGGGAGTCGACTCGGAGTCGACTCTGAATCTTTCCTCCACCTGGGTTCTCCTCTCTGGCTCTTTTTTCTCCTCCACGACTGAACTTACAGCTTTCTCGGATACAACAGGAGCTGAAAAGGCTTCCTCTTTTACCCTTGCACTAATGTCCAAGTCCTGATCTTGTGGTTCAGGCTCGGATTTGAAGAAGATCTCCTCTTCAGGCTTTGTGGTCATCAGGTGCTCCTGGATCTCTGCTGATCTAAAAGCTTGCTGAAGCTGTGTAGCAGATGAAACCACAGGGTCTTGGTCTTGTATCACTTGTGGGAAAGCTTGTACAGGTTCTTTCAGATCCAGCAGATTTAAGGCTTCTTCCGTGTCTTCTTCTGCCTCCCTAACAGCTTCCTCCTTCACTGCTGTAATTTCATCCTCTATCTGAGTGCTGTCTGGTTCCTCAGGGCTTTCACACTCCACAGGTTTAGAAATCAAATCAACAGATTTCTCCAGACATTCAGTCTCGGCTTTGTTCTCGGGTGTGTGCAGGCGATCCATCTCCTCCTGTCTGATCACTTCTTCAGCAGCTTCCACATGAGCTTTCTGCACTTCTGGGACATCATGGACATCCTGGACATCATGAACATCTTGTTCTCCAGCAAACAAACCTACATTTCCATCCTGAACCAGTTCCTGTGCCGTGGCTTCCCTGAAACCTGACTCACGCCAAGGCTTCATCTCGTCTTCTTCCACTTCGTTTGGAGTTGTGGAGGAAACTTGCTCGGCGTCTGCCATCTTGAAAGCGTGACTATATATTTAGATATATTTTTAATATATATTTAGCTATTTTTTAACAAGAAGATGGCGATGCCCGCTTTTTAAAAACCCCCCTCTCTCACCTCCTGCGGTTTATTCTGCAAACCGGCACCGTGTTTTGTTTTTTTTCTGTGTTTTTTCCAGATTAAAAAGTGATGACCGCCGGCACAGACGAGCAGCAGCACACTAGCTGAAGCCGAATCACTCTGCCGCTGCGGAATAGTGAACGAAGCATCGATGATTGACACGTCATCCAGCCAATGACTAGGCAGAAAAAGGAACCGTCACCGCCCATACATCTCAAAGACCACGCCCCCTCACCCACGCCTACTTGAGTGCATGGCAATATACAGAAGCTTCGTGGCCTGATTTTGCAGTAATATGAAGTCTATAAATGTAATATTATTAAAATACTATCATCTAAATCTAAACTTTATAGAATTTTGTATAAAATTGTTTCATGTTCAATAAATTGAGGAGCTTTCCAACAGACTTTATGGTGAAATGGATGGATGGATAAACACATTATATGGACGAATTTTGTGGACACCTGACCATGATTCCCTTTTTGCTGTTATAATGAGCTCCACTCTTCTGGGAAGGCTTTCCACTAGATGTTGGAGCGAGGCTGTGGGGATTTGTGTTCATTCAGCTACGAGAGCATTAGTGAAGTCAGGCGCTGATGTTGGGATGTCGAGGAGGTCTGGGGTGCAGTAGGTGTTCCAGTTCATCCCAAAGGTGTTCAGAGGGGGTTGAGGTCAGGGCTCTGTGCAGGACACTCGAGTTCTTCCACTCCGACCTTCACACACCTTGTCTTCATGGAGCTCGCTTTGTGCACAGGGGCATCGTCATGCTGGAACAGGTTCGGGCCTCTTAAATTTCCCAGTGAAGGGAAACTGTAATACTACAGCATACAGAGACATTCTATACAACTGTGCGCTTCCAACTTTGTGGCAACGGTTTGGGGAAGAACCACATATGGGTGTGACGGTCATGTGTCCACATACTTTTGGCCATATAGTATAGACACGTGATCCTTGAGGGAAATTGTTTTGTCACAGTAGTATAAGCCACATCAAATGACAAGGACACACATCAAATCTCAAATTGTAATACACATAAGACAATAAAATAATAAGTAATTAAAAAGAATGAATAAAGTGGTCAGTAGAATGTGTGATGAGTCCCATAAGTAAACAAATAAATACAGAGCAACAGAGGAATATAGATAGATAGATAGATAGATAGAGGTAATAGGTCAAATCAGCTGGGATAATGGATTCAAACAACAAATGGGTTCGAAGTATACGTTCCTTGAAATATAAATACTGTATATATTTTGCTCAGGAAAATCCTAGTTGGAGTTGTAGGAGATGGAGATCCTCTGCATGCTTTGTCAGGGCTTAATTTTGGTTTATATCACAACTGTGTTTTTTTTTTTGTTGTTGTTGTTGTTTTTCTTTCCTGTTTTCAGATGACATGAATATGCAATTTTCCTGGAAAAACTTTATCCTACAGTGCTCTCCACTTGTGATCTCCAGTTTCCTCCCACCTCCTAAAACATTCCTGTAGGTGGACTGGCTGAGTTAAATTGCCCCTAGGTGTGATCCATGACTGTGAAAAGCAGGAAGCGGAATAAATCCCATACCAAGCTGACTTCAAGTTTGTCACAAACACGTATTCCTTATTTATGGAAATATATGTAATATTATGTTTAGGAAAACTGCTTGTTTTTAATACTGCTTTGCTAAAAATATATATATATATATATAGAGAGAGAGAGTATTACATTATTCTGGACTAATATAATTATTTTTCGGAATGATAGCATGAATGTAGGACTTTAATTGAATCATATAGATTTGGAAGGGGAAGATTTGGAGTTTTGCTATTAGGCTGGTATGTGTGCTGATTCATGCAGACCTGGCAACCCTAAATGTAAGGCAAAGTTCAGTCCAGAAATGTGCAGAAGTAATACATAACATTTTTAACATTTTAAACATTAGGCTGGTGGTCGAGAGTTTCTAAAGAGGATTTATGGTGGAAAGCTGTATTAAATAATAATTTAAAAAATAATAATAATAATAATAATAATAATAATAAAGACCCTGTCATCTAATGAGAACATTTAATCCTGGACAGTGCATCTTTTGAATAAAGGAATGAAAGCTGGTTTACTGACTGTGAGCTGATGAAATGATGATGTAATGTGAGCCACAGTTCATCTTGTAAAATGTCACCTGATGAGAAGATTTTCACATACCAGTCATGGACAGTTCCTCCTCTGAATGAAAAAAAATAAAAACTGACTCACTGTACTGTATATGTTACATGCTATACATATGTTTTATGCTATAGTTACATGATTAAAAATAAAGGCCGTAGCTTTGCCACGTGAGCTCGGTGTGCTCAAAGCCACCCTTGCACATGCTCGTGTCGTGTATTGATCTTCTGGTGTTCTGAAAAGAATCAATATTCCTACATGTGCTGTAACTAAAGTGAATTAAACACCTAATGCACTTTCTGAGACATCAGCCCAGTGGACATTATCAGGAAGAAGTAACGTTATCCTTTCTTGCATGTTCCTCCTGCACAGCTTTGCATTACATTATGTGACTCTGCGTTTGCAATGTGCTTAGACGGCTTATTCTCACTTCAGACATTCTCGGATTACTGTGATACGGATGATGGATGCAGTTTCAGTCACTGATTTGTACTGCAAAGTAGCATTTTGGCAGGAAGTAAGATTTTGAAATGCACTTCCGATAGGATAATGTTTGAGATTGATAAAAAATAATAATAATAATCATCATCATCATCATCAGGAATGATTTTTTAAAAACAGAAATTAATATTTCAAAAAGCATTTTTTTTTATCATTAAGTGATCAGGAATTAATGATAATTGCTTCCCAGAAATATTTTTATATGTTTTTATTATTATTTTTTTTCTTGGAATAGCCATCAGATCCTGGCGAGTGAAACAGAGCAAGGGTTCGGTGTAACCAGCACGTCCAAACTGCATTATTTAGGTTGCACACTGGTTTTCACTCCTAACTGTATCAGTTTTCTAACACAGAAGTGAAAGAAGGAGAGAGAGAGAGAAAGAGGATGCATGGTTAATGTACCAAGAAATTCATATAATTTTACCTTTACTCCTAATTACATCAGTCAGTCAGGACATGTTTGTGTTTGGTTTTTGAAGGTTGCTTTGTAAAAGCCGCCTGTTTTGCATCATGCAAACGATTTTACGCAAATCATCACACTCATAAAATGTATTCCTTTAATTTATTAATCCTTCTAAAGACACTACTCGTGATATTTAACATCCCAGACCCTGATATTAATTCAGTAACTGAACGAGCGCGCGTGACTCTCACCTTTATGGCGCACAGTTCAGATGCTAAACTCTCCCTGAGCATCTGCTGCTATCTCAGGAATGAGGCCTTGTGCTGAAAGCGGGACAGGATAAGAATCCTAAAAAAGGACCGCCCGTGTCTGAAACCGTTTAAGTGTCTTGATTACACGGTGACAGCCCTGAGGTGCTCTGAAGGAGGGTTCGGTGATATTTGTGACACACAAGAAAGCGACTCTGGAGTTGAAAGCAGCTTCTATTACATAAGAAGCGTCAAGACATATGCTATAGATCCATAAATGTATACCACATACGTTTTAAGTTACAGATCATTCTTTAAGTATGTAAAACTTTGTAAAATGTGCAACCTTTTACCACTTTACCAGTGTCGCTTTGACATCTATTTGTGAGCGTGAGTAAAACCAGTAGCACAATTTGCTAGCAAGCTAGCTAACATTAGGCTAACTATTATTTTGGTTAAACAACTAGCCACGTTTTGTTGCAAGCCAGCTAACATTAAACTACTTAACTAACAAAATTTAGATTAACTATTACAAAGTGTATGTAAATCCAGCTTAGTTTGCTACCACGCTAGCTAGTAATCTACTAGGCTTTTTCCTTGATACCAGCAGCTAAGTTTACTAGCAGACTAACATTAGTCTAGCAACCTAGCTAACATTATAACTGCATTTATCTAACATTATGATCACACTAATGTGATTAAAACACTCGTCTCAAAACTAGCTAACATTAGGTGAACTATTATACTGTGTAATTAAAACTAGCAGTCAAGTTTGCTAGCAGAGAAGCTAACATTAGTAGCAAGCTAGCTAACCTTATTTTAGTACTAGTCAATGTTAAAAAAAAAAAAAGCCCATTAACTCTTTCTCCCTCAGAAAATAATAATTTTATGAGTCCTGAAATTTGTTAGGCTGAGATTTTTTTTTGTTAGCTGTAGCTAGGTTTACTAGCAAGCTAGCTAACATTTGGTTAGCACAGTAGCCGACATTATGTTTATATTTAGCAGCAGTGTGATTAAAACCAGCAGCCAAGTTTGCTAGCAAGCTAGATAGCATTAGGCAAATTATTTTACCAGCAAGTTTTTAGGACAAAATTAGTATAAGCAGCAAGCTAACATTATGCTAGCTTTTATATTATTATATTATAATGGATTTAAAACTAGCGGTTATTGTGTGCTCAAGAAATTTAGCTAGTGGGTGGGACTTGGGTATCCTTGGCACTTTTATTAAGGATAATTTCCCATGGAAACGAAAATTTAGGCTTCAAAATGAGACTTTATGGACTAATATTGTAGCTTAAATTTATAACTAAAGCTATAAAACATATTCCCTTGGGGGTGTCACCCGAATGACAAGAAAAGGTACTGTTTAGTACCCTTGGTTCGTACGATCTGCACACAGAACTGTAAAAACAATGCCGAATGTCTGACTACATTCGTTATTTTGCTGCACGTAGCTACGAGATAAACTCCAGCAGTTGCTCCTCATGATGATCCTCATCCCGTGGTGGTGATAGAACTTCAATCTGTCATGTCATTTGTGTTATTTTTAAAGAAGGTAATGCGATAGCTGGCTTTGCTGGACAGGACTCATGTTGTAGACGCCAAGAAAGCTCCGACATGTCCAGCCCCAGCGCTTCCTCCCTCAGTGAGCAGCTGGAAAAGTGAAAGCAGGGACAGAAATAACCACGTGAGGTGCTAGTCATGTCTCTGCTTAGGGGATTTTAGGGGGACAAAAGGGTAACAGAATAATTCATGAAGCATGACTAAGTATTTTTTGATTTAAGAGGGTGAGCAATGATGATGGCACTCTAGTTGTTGGCCCGGCTGCTCTCTCTCTTTCTACCTCTGCCTTGTTTATGCAAGAATGATCCAGCATTTCAAATAAGGGCAGTGGGTGGAATAAGCTTCTTTAAATGAGAAAATAAAACAGCAGTATGGAAAGGAAAATCGACAGTTTTTCTTTAAACAAATCAAAATTGGTGTTTTGGAGGGTTTTTTGTATATGTTCCTTAGGGTTATAGAAACCAGTATGATAATATATTTAAAAAAAAAATACAAAGAAATAGTTTTGGAGATATTCCAAATAAATTTTTAAAGTTTATCACTTCCTGGAAAATTTTTATTTATGAGTCATCCTGTACTTGTATTGTGTTCATCCAATAAGATGCTTTCAAGAACATATATGTCCCGCCCCTGGGGGCGTGTCTTCACACATTATTCTTTTTTCACAGCTATCCATTTTCATTTGGAGGAGCATGGAGTTTATGCAAGTTGGTAGTTATGTAACAGGGAGTGTTTTACCATCTTGGGGCTGTTCAGTGCTGGAATGTCTCTACCTCAGACCGAGTAAGAATTCCATCTTTATACATTGTCGGCGCTTCTCCGTCAGTAAGAGTCAGTAATATCATTTTATCTACCACTAAGACACATCAGATGTCTCCCGGTGCCGACCCCACGGCTCTCCGTCATCACTGGCGCCAATGACAGTCGACCTTGTCCCAAACATGTTCGGCATAACTTCAAAACCACACGTCATCTCGTCATCTGTATCGTCCTGGTTAAAGTGTATAGGCGTGGGTGAAGGCGGCGGTGAGAAATCCTCCACGGTTAATAAAATGCTCTCGCTAAACTCTTCACTGTTCTCCATCACCAAGGTACTGTCTAGTTTAGATTGGCAGGGACATGGCATAACTTGAACACTATTGGCTGTTGTGTAAATCAGTCAAGCACTTCAACTCTGACTTCCTGTTTCAAAAAGAAATGTGTCAACATGCAGAATCAAATCCAGCCATTTCATGGAGACTTTAATTCTTTGAGGAAGATGAAATGTGCTCATTCCACACAGGCTATACTTGCACAGGATATGAGCGAGAGATGTGGTATCATTCCTTGGAATTTGTTATCATTCCTCAGAGATAGGACAAGCACTCTATTTTTTTTTGTGTTTTTTTTTCAGGCACAGAAAGAGATGCCTGAGCGAGGACGCTCCACCAGAGACAAAAATGCCGAATCATTGTAGAGATTAGAGTCATGATGATGGCGCGCTTCTAGGCCTGTGAAAGATTGACCCTAGATGATGAGCCAGGATCAACATTTCTTCAGTGACTCATCGACTGACTCATTTTATAAGAATAAACACCACATATGCTCCTTTAAAAATGATTATATTAGCTTTTACAATATCGGTTATGAAGTTCTGAAAAAATATCACTAATAACAGCAGTGATGATCGAGGACCAAATTAAAGGAATGCTCCAGCCATTTTCTCATGAGTCTCTGTTCACTGTATCTGTAGTGTATGCGTCATTCCCATTGATGGGAATCTTTTCTCATTTCCCTGTCTGGAGAAAAGAACAGAAAATCTGTTTTCTCCAAACTCACTTTTAATGAAAGTCTAAGGGCAGATGTCGAATTCCGTCGGGAAATATTTGATGAAATGAAATGTAATGCATTCTCAGTAAAAGGGGTTTGTAAATGAAGCAGTAAAGTCTGTTTTTAAATCATGCAGAAAGAAGAATTTATTCCGGTGTGATCAGCGTAGTTTTCCAACAAAGAAAAACGTGACTCTTGAGGGAACGACTGGGAATAACGTGAGTGATAGCAGGAACTAACTTGTCTTGTAGACGTTCCACAACATTAAAGGTAACTCTAAACGGATAATAATACATACATGTTGTTCTTTAATTAATAAAAAAAATTTTTTTTTAACCATTTGCAAATTGATGTTGTATCAAAGGATGTGCTGTCATAGGGACATGATCAACTTCCGGGTGGGAACACTTTTAACTCCGCTTTGGGTCAGGCTTTCACGACACAATCCTGTTGTTGATTATTTTCCTATCACAGCGCGCATTGTTGTGTTTTATTCCTTTTATTCCGTTCAGACAGGGGACGACTTTTTCAGTGCTGCAGCGTGAGGCTCTGATTGTGTAAGGATACCACAAAGTGTGAAGCACAACTACAGAACTACTGTTTACTGTACTGAAAAATGGATAAAACTCCATAAGAGCATCTTTGGTGAGACTGTCTCTCATGTCTGTCTCATCCTAAAACCTTTACTGTTAGGCCTTTACTGTAAAGGTTTTTGAGTTAAATATACGTTATATAAAATCACAGAACTCAACAACTGCCCTTAGACTTGCATTATAAGTCAGACTGAGTTATAAGTAAACAGATTTTCTATTTTTTTCCCCTCAATACAGGGAAATTTGCCAAAATTCTTGTCTGCAGTAATCTCTCACACACACACACACCCCTCAGATACAGTGGATATATATTCAGGAGAAAGGTGCTGGAGTATTCCTTTAACCCTGCAAACCTCCAGGTTATTAATCATCTTAAAGCATATTATTCTGTAACTGTTACCAAACTGATAGGAGGTATGCAGTTACAAGTGTGAGATGTGTAAGTCTGAATGAGGAAAAGCCTTGTCGGATTTTAAGCTGTGCCCTGGCATGGGATTCTGTTGCACCAGGTATCGTATTGCCTCTTCTGCTCCCGTTCCCAGTGCTGCAGTATTGCTGCACTACCATCCCGATGAGACAGCTAAAGTGACTCGAGTGCGATCAGACGTGCTGCCTTGTTGTCAGATCTAAATCTTCCTTTTTTTTGCAAGTCAGACTCTGGCAGCAGCTCAAAAGGAGGGGTAAAATGCTCCTTGTATAGTGTGAGCGAGGAGCAGAAATTAATTAAAGAGTGAATGTGTGTCAGCACTGGAGGGGAAAGAGTGATATCAGACTAAAAAAATGAATAACACAGAGTGTATGAAAGAGCGATGCTGCACTGAGATATCAAACAGCCTTAAAGCGGAATGATCAGATCTGTTCATCTGCAAGCCTGAAGAAGGCGATGGGAAAGTTTACACAGCGTTCATTTTACTGTCACTTTGTATCGTGCTTACGTCTAATTATCTTAGTCTAATTATCCGCCTGCAGGCTCCCACAGTAATGCCTTCTGACATTTATTCAAATACTAGAAATGAGATCAACACTCACATTGATCAAAACATATCTGCATAAAGTATAGTCATCTGTATAATCGGAGAAGTGCATTAATCTGGTTAAAGGTGCACTGGTCAACATTTTTATTGGTCTTACTTTTACTAATAACGTTAAAGACGTTAAAAAAACAAGTGTTGAAACAAAATGAATCGAACACTGAGGAAAAAAAAAAAAAAAAAGTCCCTGTGCTGGACGACTTGATTGTGTTTTTCCGACCTCCCTGCATTCAAGCTACAAAGTGGGGGGAAAAAAAAACTCACAGATGCATCCGTGTTTGTCTTTTGCCATCTGTGATGAGTGATGTATATTTTTCTCCTCAAAACCGTGAAAATTTAACAAGCTAATATGCCTGTATGTTGATTGATCTAAAGCTAATACTTGCATATACAGTATAACTCATGTAAAGGTAAGAAGTGCTGCTTTGTTTACTGTTTATGCTGTGAGCGGCCATTTTGATTTGCCGTCACTTGCTGAACTCAGATGAGGAGATCGTCCTGAGTTCCCAAGAAGTAATTCTTTGGTTTTTCCTAGTCGGAGCTATGACCTGTAGTCGAGTACAGCTTAGATCCCATAATTCAAAATATAGACCCACTCCCAAGAGTCTTTCACTCCATCCTCCATCTTTACTGCTGAGAAACTCAAACATAGCCTAACTCAATGTTAAACGGCATCGCCAGATACTACTGATACTATTTACTGTGTCGGAAAAAAGCACAATAGGTATTAAAATTTGTAAATCTTTTCCAACCTAGAGAAATCTGGAAGACAGATTAGCTAGAGTTAGCTAGCTAGCTAGTAAATCTGTGAAAATGTAATCGTGCAAAGTCGTATTTAGACGGTCTTTTATATACGCTTCCCTTAAATGAAAACATCTACCTTCTTAAATCTTTCAGGAAGAATTAAAATACATTTCGTTGTAGTTTATTCTTTGTCTGCATAGAAATGGAGGTTTTGTTTATGATATTTAAAAAAAAAACCAATATAGCCGACATGACAATACGGTCAATATCACATTTTATATCCATTTAAAGCCTCTCAGTTCTATAGTTTCTCAAGTTGTGGTGAACAGAATTGCTGAGAAACACTGAGAGGATTATAAACTTCTGCTTGCGCTGCATATTTCACCAGTGTGGTGTATTTTACATGCATTTACATACATATACAGGAAGAACTTTACAAATTCTGGCTGATGCATTGTTTTTTTTTTTTTTTATGATGTCTATAAAAATGGAATAGAAAACCTAAGACCATCACAGGAAGTGTTGTTTTATCAAACCATTCCTGTGTGTGTTCATGCTCTGTTCATGAAACACTGCCATAAATCTGTATATTTCTCCTAACGCTGTGCCAGGAGTTTAAAAATCCCCCTCGCTCACTCTCCAGCTACCGCATCGGGACTCAATGAGCCATTTTCCATTTTCGTAACACAGCAACATTCACACAAATTAAAATATCAGCCTGGCTAAATATAAAAGCTTTCCAGATAAAGAGATTACAATGGACAGTGACTGATCACACACACACAACTGAATGCTTAGCTAACATTCAAAAATAGAAAGAAATGCTAATTCAACAGTAAACTCCAAAGAGGGTTTTGCTGACTTACGAGAGACACCTGTTGAAAAGAAATGACTGGTAACGACTCAAACCTGTGAAAACGTGAAGAGCCAGAATCTTAGAGCCAGAATCTTAGAGCCAGAATCTTAAATGACGATCATGGAGATCAGGATGATGTCTGCAATGACATTAATGTAATTTCCACATTGTCCTGAGTGTGTGTGTGTGTGTGTTTGTGTGTGTGTGATTGTGCCCTGCGATTGGTTGGCACCCCGTCCAGGGTGTCCCCCGCCTTGTGCCCCGAGTCTCCTGGGATAGGCCCCAGGCTCCCTGTGACCCTGCGTGGGATACGTGGTACAGAGAATGGATTTATTTATTATTTATTTAGAAGCATTTATCATACATATATCAACGCAACTGTTCATTCATTTATTTCTAGAAATCGAAAAGCTGTAGGATATTATGGTGCATGTGAATATAAAGTGGATTTATACCCGTCATTATAAGAACCCCGTTAATCAGATCGTAATCTCACACTCTTACGATTTAATATTGATACGCATGCTGGGCGGCTAAATACGGTGAGTAGCAGAGGTCTAAAAACAACGCAAAAGGCAAAATAACAGAAATGTCTATGTCGTGTCTGTCTCGTCCAAACACCTTTATTGTTTATAGCCTGAGTTCAACAGCTAGTCTAAGACCTCCGTTGTAAGTAAGTTTCGTGTTAGCAGATTTCAGTCTCTTTCTCAGTGCAGGCAAATGTGATGAAACCTTTTTCAACACAAAGTAGGTAGAGAAGAAGTTAAATCACTAGCCAATCACAGGTGTCTGTGAGCACATGTATGCGGAAGAGGATAGATAGCGCTTTCCTCCGAGTGTGTTACGCTGCTAGCTTCGCGTGTCTTGAAGGAAGCACGTGTTAGCCTTCATGTGAGAGGTGGAGAGCTGGCTGGAGGGTGGGAATTGGCAGGTGACCAAATAAGGTAGTATTCCTTTAATTAACATCTAGTTCTGGTCAAAATCAACCCATTTTAAGATTCTGCTAAAATATTGAACAAAGATGTATTAAAAGTATTTTTTTCGAACATGAAATTTCACCCAATTTCTCTAAAGGTTTAGGACTATCATAGGTCCATTTCAGTCAATAGAGTTCACATTCCTGATAAAGTATATAAAATATATATATAAAAATATACTGGTCATTTTATTCCTATAAAACTTTAAGAGTTGGTTTTGGACAATAGGACATGGACTAGCCCCAGTGTGTAGACGAGCCGTGAACACTGGGAGTGTATTGAATGCGGATGTGAGAGATGAGCTGCAGGGAGAAAACAAGCCGGCTGAGCTGAGTAAAGGGGCGAGTGACGCTGCAGTTCTCCGGCTACACACACACACACACACACACACACCCACACACACAATAACAATGACCCGGCAGAAGGTTCAGGCTCGGCCCGACTCCGCTTGCTGTAGGAGATCGATAGCAACTGAAGTGGCAAAAGCTGAGGCTGCCCTCTACACACACACACACACACACACACTTATCAGCATCTTACCAGCAACTTCTAGAATGTATAAAAGAAAGCAAAGGTTTAATGTAGTTGATCAATGGTCATAAATAATAAAAAAATTAATTTAAAACTTAAATATGAAATGATATTTGTTGTGTAAAAAATGTATTATTTGCTGTACGAAAGTTTAACTGAAAATAAAAAAATGCAATTACACTAAAATGTCTAAAAATAAAAACTAATAAATAAAATAAAACAAAAACTAAATAGCAATTTAAATTCATAAACAAACTAGCATTTTTTTTTTGCAAAGCAGATGATTTGAAAACTGATAATAAAGACATACGCATCAAAAAACAAGGCACAAACTATGACAACGATAATAATAATAATAATAATCATCATCATCATCTTCATCCTCTGTGCTGTGTTTAGAGATGATGACTAGGTTCTGTGTGTGTGTGTGTGTGTGTGTGTGTTCTGGGAGAAAATGATCACTGAATGTGGGTGTTTGTAGACTGAGGAGGCGTCGCTTGCTTTCATGTGCCTTGTTACCATAGTGGCTCTGCGACGTGACAAAGAGCTCAGTGTGCTGCGGGGGAGATTACAAAGCTGGCCTTCTCTCTCCTCTGCAGAAAAAAAAATAGTGACAGTGACCTGCCAACAATGGTACACACATCTAACCTTGAAAGCTCATTGCTGCGGAAGCTACGCAGTGACGTAGGTTTTTTTTTTTTGTATTCAAGCTGCTATACAGCCAAACGCCAGGTTCTCCATGTGCAAACTGTATTCTAAAAAGTGCTGATGCACTGAATAGGAAATAATGTGCGTCTCTGAAGTCCATGATTATAAAGCAGGGTTGTGTTTGGAACAGTCTGACTCACGGGCTCCTCCTGGTGGTCGGCTCGCTACATGAAGACGTGCTCCATGAGCTTGGCGCCGTCGAGGCCTGGGGAGAGGCGCATGGCACCGTCCTGGAGCAGCAGTGTGGAGGTGATGTCCTGCGCCAGGTCAAGCCGGTTGGTTTGCCCGCAGCGGGCGGCGATTTCGCTCCAGCTCTCGGTGCTGCACATCTCATCCTCCAGGATGGTTTTCTCTAACGCACCTGGAGGACGTACGTCAAAGAACGAATAACCGTGACCATGCTGTTAAGCGACATTTAAGTGTAAACCACACCAAACTGCTGTCAAACATTACAGTGCTTATAAACCCCTGAGTGAGACAAGGCACTCTGACGTCAGCCGCACCTCCTGGTTGCAGAAACGAAGCGGGAGACTATAGTGAAATTTTTCTAAAATGTCAAGCTGTAATGTTTACAGAGCTCTTAAAGGGACCGTTGCAAAAAATAATAATAAAACATACATGCTAAAAAAAAAATTTGATGAAAACGGAAAATTATTTCACACAAAAATTTATCGTTTTCACAAGATCCGTTTTTTTCTTAAAGAAAATGAGAACTGCTGCACATGCAATAATTACCTAAAAAACAATACATCATGTCTTTTTCTTTCAGAAAAAAAAATCTTGTGAAAATGACAAATTTTAGTGTACGCACAAGATAATTTACCGTTTTCACAATAGTTTTTTTTTTTTTGCATGTATTTTTTTTTTTCAGGCAAAGATCCCTTCAGAAAAACCCCAACACACACTCACTTTCACTGCATACTGTCAAATCAGACCCCCTTCCAAGCCAGCAGAAGATTAGGAGGGATAACTGGCCTGAGGACCTCCATTTTCTTCAGATATGATGAACAATAAAGTGGAATGGAAGCTCTTCACAATCACTTTACTTACTATTACACTTTTCTACCACTTGGGGTTCTTGCAGACGCATGGTCAGGAGTGTGCGGAAATATACGCATCCTCATGTATAAGCAAAACTTGACAAATCCCATTTAATGCACAGAAACGTACGCACAAATCTACGCATACACACGGTTGATAAATGAGGCTCCAGGTTCTTCTCTGCCTTAAAGTCTGCATAATTTTTTGTCTTTAATCGCCAGAACTGAACACAGTAACTGTGAAAACATTACAAAAAAAGAAACAACATAGTCCTGAAATGCAGAAGATGCATTACTAGGACACAGTATACAGCATACTTGGAACACAGCCATTGTAACATGGGGGAGTTGAGGACATTTAGTAATTACTGTCCTGTTTTTAGAAGAAATTTCAACAATTAAGTACTTTACCTTCACCCAAATAGTAGGCGGCATTCATACTTTCAGCTAAGCATCAAAGCCATTTTTATAGCGATACATATAGGGTGCCAATAATTCTGAGGGTGACACGTTATATCTACAATACATCTGCCTGCCAGATGCTCCATATGGGAACGATATTGACATACTGCATGTGTGTTGATTATCTCATAACTCAGTGTGTGTGTGTGTGTGTGTGTGTGTTTGTTCTAACCTTTTCCTCCTGCTTGAATCTGCTCCAGCAGTTGGAAGGCCAGATCCTCCAGGTCAGAGTTGAGGAGATAATGACAGATAAACCCTACAGACATCAGCGCTGGCGTGCTGTCACACGGCTGAGTGAAATCCCGCAGCAGAGCCACACTGGGAAGTCCCCTCACCACGAACATACAGTCATCTGTGAAATATACAGGTACTTACCATCTGGAAGGTAAGGAGTCTCCAGTGTCAGTGCTTTGTAACAGGCAGATGTAAAGCTGCACGTTTTCCGACACGGGAAAGTTTTCAGGACTTTTCGTTAAGTCTGTAAACAGGCGACTAATCTGTAAACTTTACGTTCTTCAGCATAACAGCTAATATACGTATATATAATTATTATCTAGTAGTACATTTTATATATAACTATACAGCATATAACGCTAAAGACACCCGAGTTTCTTCTCTGAGTAGATATTTTATTGCAGCTATATGGATATGAGGAGAACTTTGGGTGTGCTCTATATTAAAAATCACTGACCGCATCTTTAACTTCAGTGAGTGATGGTGTTTCTCACCGATTGTGAATTCTTTGCTGCAGTGAATGAAGTCTAAAGCTGCGGCGATCAGGCCTCGCTTGCACATGCTGAGTGCGGTTTTTCTGAGCACGCCGCAGGCTGAGTAAATGGTCTGGGCCAGGGCCAAGCAAGTGTCCACTATGCGTAGGTCATCATGTCCATGACTAAAGATCAGATCACCTAATTCCTCACTGTATGTCAGCCTGTGGGTGTGGCACGACGAGAGTTAACCTTCTTCCAGATAGAACAATAACACTGTCCAGAGTTGAGCAGAAACCCAAAAACTGTGCCATGAGATTTTCTGGAAAATTCCACCCCTTGCAATTTTACAACCGGTCTCCTAAAACACCTTCATGTTATTTTCAAGAAGAAGAGAGTAAGGTCTCTTCACCTGTGTTGAGACACCCCGAATGTCACCAGCTCGATGTAGCCATGCTGTAGGGCACAGCGGACCCCCTCCAAAGACAACTTTTCCGGCAGCGGTTTCCCGGGCGGCGCCGAGATCATCAAGTATCGGAAGAAGAGCAGCAGAGGAGGAACCACCCCCTCATACGCTGTGATAGCTTAGGAAAGAAAACGATAATCAATAAACTTCGACAAAGTTCCACCTTATAGCAGGAGAACACGATGGAACGTACCTTTGAATTTCTCCATGACGGTGATGTTTCTCAGCATCCCGTAAGGAGACATGGCAGCATGATAAGCAGCTTTCTCAGAGTCGCCCGCCTCAAACAGCTTTACAAACCTGTGGATGGCGGAAATGCAGCAGGGCTTTATGTCCGAGCTGGTAAATGCACCTCAACACTGTTGACATGGTGGTTAAAGCTCTGTGCAAAGTACTGGAAGCTTGTGAACCTCACGTTTGGATAAATATGGTTATAAAACCAATAAATACAGTATATGGGTGAATCAAATGAACTAGAAAGATCTGTACCCTTGTTAAGTACCATGCCTGTATTCCATCCCAGGGAAAGATGAAGGTAAGACAATTTTCCGTGGGAGGAACAATGCAGAAGCTTCAAGGTCTAACGAACTATTTGCTCGTCATTGTTAGAGAGAAGCAACCGAGCAAATGGAACTTTCTGGGCATTGCGCTATATTTGAAGTGAATATTTTTTCAGATGGTATTGAAGATTGCTGCGTCATCTATGCTCTTTTTTTACTTTCAAAATGGTGATTATCTGGCTTGATTCGAGACAATCGGCAAACAATCCAGAAATATCAGAAAACCAAATATGATATATAAGAATGGCAATCAGGCTCGACCTGGTTAATTAACAAAGAAAAATGTATAATTGTTCATATGGTGACGCTTTCTATAAGGAGATGCTTATTTAACATGTATGGATAAGGAGTAAGGAGTCTCCAGTGTCAGAGCTTTGTAACACTAAGTTTCTCACGAAGGGAAAGTCTTTAGGACAGAGGAGTTTTTTGGTCACATGACACACTGTGTTTTTTTTTTTTTTGTGTGTGTCTTATTAACTTCAAGAGAGAGAAAAATGTGATAGTGAAGGAATGACTGTTTATAGCTGCTATAACGTAAGTGATAACAGGAACTAACTTGTTTTTGTACAACATTCAACGTAACTACGAATGGGTAAGAAGTATGACGTGTCATTCCTTAATAAGTAAAACTTCATTGTAATCGTTGGTAAATTGGTATGATATACTGTAAGAGCAATAAAACACTTCGGGATGTGCTGTTATTGGAAAATAATCAACTTCGGGGTAGTAACAGTAACTCTGCTTCATCATACCACCCGATCGTTGATTGTTTTCCTAGAACAGCATGGCACAGAGTGTTTTATTCCTTAAATAACAATAAAGATGACTTGGTTTGGGTCCTGAGTCTAATAAGGAATACACTGCTATATTATAAATAATAGATCCAAACTAATAAATATTGTAGCTTTCATCAACAACTGATTAAAAAAAACATGAAAACAATTCTCTATCTTTTACGATTAACAACCGGAAACCTCTCAACGTAAGCCGCCAGACGTTTCGATTCTTTGATTTTGCCAGGATCGTCCGTTTGTGAGCTATCAGTGTGGAAGCCAACGTGGTCGTCTTCACATACTAGAACATAAAAGAACGCAGTTAGAGCAGGACGAATACAGAGCAGTGTGTCTTCTATGGTGTGTTACGAGCTGGAAACATGGCTGATGCAGCACCTTTAATTTCCGACACACGCTTCAATTCAGAGGAGAGGAACTCGAGTAGAGGAGTGCGGCTTCCTGATTTTTCCCAACGGCTCAGAGCGTCCTTCAGGTAAGTCAGCTGTTTATACCTAGTGTAAAAGACCAGTTGCACGAGTGTAATCAGTGGACTGCTCATGATTTCAGTGTAATCAGTACTACTTTTAAGCACTAGTTTTGTTCTCAAGGTCTACATAATGACTATAAAACTCTAGTCCATAAAGTTATTCTGCCCATCAATTCCACATATCATTTCAAGATTCAGTGTTTTAGGTTTAGTTTTGTATATAAAGTGTTGTCTTGTACACTCTTTGGATAGTTCAAGTGTGGTTCTTGAAACTCCTTCTAAAAGGAAAACTCTCTGTCGACACCTTTAAGTGTCGCCCAGAAGGACAGACTGGAAAACCCTTTAAAGTGTTTAGTGATGTTCTCACCGGAGCAGCAGTTTGTCGTTCTCTACAGAAAGTTCATCTCTTTGGTTCAATATGACCTTCATTTTTATATCCAGGTCGGTTTTGACCTGCACTGGAACATACTGGCTCTTTTTCTTATTCAAAAGTTTGTTACGCTTCTGCTGCAAGTGCTCCAGATGTTTATCCAGGGATTCCGGGTTTAACGAGTCGCTCAGTGTAAGACCTGCAGATGGAGAAACATCAGGAACAGTTTACACTGAATCACGTCACTGTCACGAGCGAGACATTTTAAATGACGCGCATGTGGTGGTGTTGAAGTACCTGGTATCTGACCAGTGGGAACTGTGACCTCTAACGTTTCCTGTTGTTGGGAATCTTCTGGTTTATTTTTGCACTCTTGAAGTCTTTTTATCTCTGTTTGTAAATCAGCAGTGTTTCCCTGAATGGTTGCAATCCTGAATGAATGAAAATCAAGGTTTGCTCTAGACGTGTGTGTTTTTTTAAAAAAAATCCCACTCCCACTCAATCCCAAAGGAATTCTAACCAATCCCACCCAAACCCAAAGGAATTCTGACCAATCCAATCTGCTACCCAAGCAGTTCGGTCTTCCGAATGAATTCTGAACAATCTTGCTCACTCCTCAAAAGACCCAACCCTGCCCTCTCCCAAAGGAATTCTAACTAATCCCACTTGCTCCTTAAGGAATTCTTGCCAATCCAGCACAGTCCCAAAGGAATTCTTACAAATCCTGTCTGTTCCCAAAGGAACTCTGACCAATTCTGTCCACTCTTGAAGGATTTCTGATCAGCCCGCCTCAATCCTGTAGAGATTCTTTCCTACACCGTACACGCACTCCTGGCGCAATTCTGACCAATCCAGCACGGAATTCCCAAAGGAATTCTGACTAATCCTGCCTAATTCCTCTCAGAGGAATTCCAACCACTTCCGTTTGTTTCTGAAGCAAACCTAACCAATCCCACTCAGATCTCTGACCAATTCTGTCTGCTCCCGATGTAATTATGACTAATCCCACCTACTCTTGAGGGAATTCTGACCAATTTCACCCGCTCCTGATGGAATTCTAACAAAACCCGCCCTCTCCTGAAGGAATCCGGCCCACTCCCGCTCCTGACCTTCCATTGTTCTGCAAGCTGCATATCCGACCCTGCGATTTATTTGTTTGATCCCAGTCCCGACGCACACCTCTGGCTTGCTGTCTCCAATAAAGCTCTATGGAAAATGAAAAGGTTGTACCTCTCCTGCAGCTGAGCAGCTCTTCTCTGATAGTACATTAAGGAAGTGGGTTGAACCAGCATGGCCTTCAGTTTTCCATGAGCAAGCTGGGCCTGATGCTGATCGTTCTTCACCGAGGCAATAAAGTCGTCATATTCTTTCTTGATGGCCGTGAGAATCGGTTTGTAAGCCGTAGCGTAGTCGATTATCTAACAAGTGGTCACAAGATAGTCACAAAATATAGACTAGTAATTTGGACAGCGTGCCACAGAATCCTTGTATCTCCAAAAACGACTTTTCAAGAGAAAGAAAAGTTATTTAGAGGCCAATTAAATGTCGCATAAAGTTTCAAACCATTTTATGCTTACAGAAGTGTGTAGAAATTAGAATTGATGTAATAAAATGATGTAAAAAGTAAATACGGCTAATGATTAAGTAACGAGATTTCTGTAGCACATAAACAATATGGAAAAAATTATAATTAGGAAATAGTAGAAAAGTGAAAATGAGAAATCCTTCTGATGTGTTTTTGTTTTTCATAATTTGCAGTCGACTGCATGTCTTGCAGGTAAGTCAGTAAAAAACGTATATAATATTTCTATGTAATTGAATAGTATGTAATCTATTTGCCGACATACATGTATGTCAATATTTTCCCAAATGTATGTGACATACAGTTACAGTATGTTCTTAAATGCACTGTAAAAATAATAATGCATGCACTTTATGACACTATTGTCTCTCATTTGTGTTATAATAATAATAGTATCATGTTATTACTATATTATACAGCACGTCTTAAATATAAATACACAGATCTTTATGTTATTGTTGTGCTTTTCTGTTTCTATTAGGCCTACATTCAGAACTAATAGGACAAAACAGAAAAAAAGAAACAGGCTAGTGACATAAATGACAATATTTTGCGTTTTGCATAATGAATAGCTTATGTATGATTAATAATTTCTGTATTGTCCTTTTAATGTAATAATACAGGTGATTCATTTTAATATGCCTAAATAATGGCATTCATAAGGAATTTCATCATTTCAGGCAGTCTTTGGATCCTCAAAACCACTTTGTAAATGTGATAATATTATATCTTTATAATTAATATTAATGTAGTTAATGTACCTTATGGAAAGCTGTGCTGTAAATGGTGTATCTCTGCTCATCAGGTCCCTCATCAGGACAGCATAACTGCTCCTTTTCACTCTTTAGGAACTCTTTCAGTGACTTCATGAACCTCCTGTCACTGGCAGATTCAAACAGAGGCTCTGTTTGTTCATTAAACTCCATCAGTTCTTCTGTTTGTTTCTGTATCTTTGGTAAAAGTTGCAGTACATCAGCAACACCAAGCTGACATTTCTGCCCACGCATCTAAAGGAATGCCTGGTTGCTATGGAAACGAGTGGGCTTATGGGTAGTGTAGTTTTACTTCCTTTAATACCGAATGTGTCGTTTGATTCCAGAAATTTTGAATCGACTCCGATTCTGATTCAAGGGGTTTAACGGGAATCGAGGGAATCGGTTCCAGGAGTCGACTCCACAGAATTTTATTTTATTTTTTTCTCCAGTTCCAAACACTGCAATACAGGACAGGAAAGATGAACTTGTATTAACTTTATATGCTCCCATGTCTGTATTCGTGACTATTTTAAGACTAATGTAATTGGAGAGCTAACCTCAGCTAAATAAACATAGCTCCTAATGGTGTTATTAACCATAAATAATAAAAAATATATATAAAAATAATATTTATTCATTCATTTCACCTTGGCAGAGCTAGTCCTCTGTATTATTGTGAATTATTGTTTTACTGTAAGTCGGTTTTTCAGCGTACTTTGTATTTTACTTCATTTTTTTTATAAAAAAAAAAAAAAACATTGCCAGAGGTTTTTTTTTTAAATTAGGTGGTGTAGAGAACGCGATTTATCAGACATTTTGGGGAATCAATTAGTGAATTCGACTCTCGGAATCGACTCTCGGAATCGACTCTCGGAATTAATTCAATTCAACAAGATTTAATTGTATTTGTATAGCGCTTTTAACAATGGGCATTGTTACAAAGCAGCTTTACAGAAATAAACATATTCAAATTAAATCAAAATAAGTCGTAAATGTGTGACTTTATCCCTAATGAAATCGGAATCGACTCACTGCATTCTCGTTTACCAGTGCATGGCATCAGAGAATCGATTCATTACGTGACCGACTCACTACCCTATCTGCAGTCTCTACGAAATAAAACGGTTATAATATATTTTTAATTGATCTCAATAAATCCCTCAAAAACTAAACATTTGTTACGCCAACGAACTGTTATTTATATAACGGTTATTTTTAAACAGGCGGCGTGATGGACTCCTAGCCCCTGCAAGCGACTCGAGAAAACCCCGTGGCGCGCTCTGAAAGCCCTCTTCTCATGATCCGCCATTAGCGAGAGGCTTGTGGTGAGTTGAGCTCCGGTTTTGGGTTTAAAAAATAAGTTGAAAATGCACACAAAGTCATACAGCGATTGATTCCTGATACTGAGGAAACGTTTTTGCGTGTTTTGTGTGCAGGTGGATTAAACAGCAAAATGCAGATTTTCGTGAAAACCCTTACGGGGAAGACTATAACCCTTGAGGTGGGCAGAGGAGCCGCATTGGCTCACACTCGAGCTCGTTTTCATCTCCATAACTGACTTTTCTTGTGTTTTAAACAATCTAACGGATATTTAACTTAACATTTAACCTTTCATAAGTTTGTCAGGAAGCACAGAAGTGACAGCCAGACTCTTAATCTCTTGCTAATCCTAATAGCCGCTGTAGCACGTGTAAACAGCATTGCTTAGCATGTCTAGGGAAAGTCTTGCTAGCAAATGGAGCAGATTTATTCTTAGCCAGATTTCAGTGACATTATCTGTCTAGGATTATAAACAGCATGTCCATGGTTTAACTTGAGCAGCTTTTTGTTCAGATCTGCTTCTTTATTAGCTACATGATCCAGGAAGCTTAAGGCCAAGCACAGCTAGTAATCATGATGTATTTATACAGTGATGTAGAAATATTATTGCTCACTGCATCAGTCCTGTTTCTTTGTGTAACTGCAGGTTGAGCCTTCGGATACTATTGAAAATGTCAAGGCTAAAATCCAAGACAAAGAAGGTAACACACACACTCTCTCTCTCTCTCTCTCTCTACTAGGGTTGGGGTGATGTGATTATGATATCAACATCATGATGTATTGTCTTGATATCGTCAGTATTTAGATTTTTTTTTTCCTGTTCCTTTTTAAAAATTAAAAATAATTTTTATAGATTTGAGTCACCCTATAATGTGACTTGAATCTTTAAAAGTTGTAAAATTTTACTGTTTCGCATTTTTCAGTGTTCATGCTCATACACATGGTGTAAAAATATCGAGCATCTTTCTCCAAAATGTATTTAAAAAAAAAAAAAATTAGCTATTGCATATCATATCATAAAAATGCCTTCAGATATAGTGTTATATTTGGACACATGGCTCACCCCAGTAATTGTCCCTGTAATTGTTGCTTGTTGAACAGGTTTAAATCTTACTGTTTTTCTTCTTCTTCTTCTTCCTGTTTAAATCCAGGCATCCCTCCTGACCAGCAGAGGTTGATCTTCGCCGGGAAGCAGCTGGAGGATGGACGCACCCTGTCTGACTACAACATCCAGAAGGTGAGCAGCAGCAGAAGCAGCGTGTAGACTACAGGTGAACCCCGTGTCCTGCACATTTCAGTCTTCTCCTTCTCCTTAAGCTCCCACTGGAGCTCAGGAAGGGCTGCTGATGAGCTGAGGAGTTGAATCAGATGAGTTTGGAGCAGAGAAAAGACTCAGATATGCAGGACCAGGGTTGAGAACCGGTTACAGAACAGGGGTTGTTCTTTAACTGTGGGGGGAAAAAGTCAGTGAATCCTGTATTATGAACATCATGTATGTTAAAATATCATTTCAGCTGTTTAATTTTTTTGGCAGATCACTAAACTGATTGAGTTATTGAGGTTCGGATTAAATCTGTTCAATTTACTTAGTCAAAGAAACTAATAACTATAAAAACTCATTAATTCTTTATAACGTGTTGATTTCTACTACTGCAACAATCTCCAGCCGTCTCCTCTTTAAAAAAAAAAAGCGCTGTGATGTAAACCGATCCGAATAAAACGCTACAAACTCAGATTAATAACGTACATGCTTTTACACTTAACTTTTCACAAATCAGTTCTTGTATTTTTATTAAATATTCCTTCCTCAGTCTTCACGAGTTGTGCTTCATCAGAAACACTTTCAGACAAAATTCCTAGTTATTTTAATTTACTAGATGGCTTTACTCATATATCGTTCGTTTGTAAATGCAGATCCTGAATAGCTGATTTGTATGAAATGTTATTTTTAGATGGTTTTATTTCTGTATTGGTTTGAGAGCTGCTCAGAGAATCATGTCTAGCTGTAATGAGTTTTAGTCGTGTGTTAATGTTCCGTTTACAAAACCTGAAGGTCGTTGCATGATGTGGATAAACTCTCAGGAAATTACTTTTTTTTTTTTTTTTTCCTCTCGTGTATGTAGATATTAAATATCTGACCCAGAATTGACACTACATGCAACGATACAGAGAACCTGTGAGCAGAGACTGTACTGATTTGATAATGCAGCAATTCATTGTCGATTTTAATAATAATAATAAATAATATTTCAATACAATTTCTTAAAGTGCATTTTGCTTAAATCGAGTGAACCGTACGTTTAAGTCTTTATTACTAATAGACTGTCGTCGATTTGTCGTTTGCTCGGTTAAGATTTTGTGGGAATTGATTGGTAAACATTTTTACTTGGATAAGTTCTATTTATAATAGATTAAATATTTTAAAAAAAATTAACATTTTTAATAATATTTCCCCTCTGTCCTGTGCAGTTAGTGAGAGTTTTAGAAGTAAAGATGATCATAAACTATTTAATCCTGATATTGAAACTGGTTTATCTCCATGTTCATGGAATCATCTCTGTAGTTCAAGTGCAGGAACTTTTAATTTAATTTAATTAAGATTGCAGGGAAACGACGAAGCTGTTGCCAGACTGTTACTAGCTAATGGTTTGGTGAAAGTGTTTGCAAAATGTCCTGCACGAGGCTTTAAGCTAAATGTAAATATCCTGAGATTGTCGATGCACAGTTATATACTGTGCAAAAAAAAAATAAATCCAATAAACGTGAAGTCTATTGTAAATATTTTTTTAAAATAACTTATTTGTTTAAACAGAATAACATTTAAAACTGCAATGGAGAAACAAAATCATTAAAAAAAAAATTAAATAAGATTCAAATCAGCTGCTTCTGGTTAGTTTGTATTGTAAAGAAATTATAAATAATTATCATGACACTCCATATTGACATGATTGATCACAGTATTGATGATATAATCGTATCGCTCAGACCTAGTCCAGGGAACGAGGGGAAAAAAAGCCACAATCTATATTTAGTGTTTTACTGTCACTACTTTTAATCGGCGCGATGGTCGAATATCTGTAGGAGTACGTTTTTAGACTGAAAATTCCTAACGTTGCCGTCTGTCCCAGGAGTCCACCCTGCACCTGGTGCTGCGTCTGCGCGGTGGTGCTAAGAAGAGGAAGAAGAAGTCTTACACCACCCCCAAGAAGAACAAGCACAAGAGAAAGAAGGTCAAGCTCGCTGTGCTCAAGTACTACAAGGTGAGAAACGGCAACACACCTGCTTTGGTTGAGTTTTTTTTTTTTTTTTTTTTTGAAAAGCAGCCCAGGCTGATGGTTTCTCGTTGTTAGGTCGACGAGAACGGTAAGATCCACCGTCTCCGGCGCGAGTGCCCAGCCGACGAGTGCGGCGCCGGCGTCTTCATGGCCAGCCACTTCGACAGGCACTACTGCGGCAAGTGCTGTCTCACCTACTGCTTCAACAAGCCGGAGGACAAGTGAAAGGATGTACAGTAGTCAATAAACATGTTCCACCACCCAGTCACGCTGCTCTGGTCTTCATTTCACCTTAAAGCTGCCACTGGTCTGACGGTGGCTTCTGCGCAAGTCTGTGTAGAAATGTGTTGTAGTTTAATTCAACTCATGAAATTAACTGACAATTAATTAACACACACACACACACACACAGAGTGCTCCTACAATCCAAGAACGAATCGAGTCGAAGCAAAGATGGATATTACAGGGAAAAGCAACAGTCTTGTTAAAGTGAAATGTTCCAAAGTGTTAGATAATCTGATCTATTTTGCAAACTTGAACATTTCTATGTAATGAAATTATAAAAATAGAGATAAAGGGTGTAGTTTTACTTGTGGAATAATCGATCATTAGGAAAAGTAAAATGTTTAGAAGAATAATTAGCTAATCAACCTTCCGAACAATTCCACAGCAGTTTGAATTGATACCATGGGACACTGAAGCTGCTGCTGTGCTTCTGATGGGGTTTTCCTTTAATTTGTCACCTGTCCTTATGCACACTCAAACCAATAACTGCAGCTGAGTTTAGTGTAAAGTCTACTTTATTAATTTGGCGTAACATTTCCTCATGTCTCAGAACTGAGAAAATCAAATTCAAACCAAATTCATAGTTTCCAGAAGTGTTGTGATCTGGCACACACGTCGATGTGGACAATCTGCATCTATCTATCGATCCTGATCTATGTTTAGGGATGAAAGTGTATAAGGCTGGGAATCGATTCCTAAAAGAAATGATCGTCCGATCTTTAAACGTTGGGACTCGAGAGTCGAATCCACGCAAATTGATCTTGAAGTTTGCAATCATGCCATTGTTTCAAAAAAATAGGACAAATGACAAAATGGTCATATTACAAATATCAGTCTGACTAACATTTTGCAAAACTAGGCAAAAAGAAACATTTCTGATAAAAAAAAAAAAGTTGAAACAGCATTGCTAATTCTAAAGCATCTTCATTAATTAAGCTAGCATTAGAAATTTAATCCTGATTCTTTAAAATAGCTTCTTAGTGTTTGATGTTGGAATTTATGCTCCTAACTGCCTATAAAGTAAATGTCATTTATTGTATTTTTACCTGTATTTTTGTACTTTTTTACATATTGTTCCATATTACAGCAATATAAATAGCTATCATTAACCATTCAAAATATATCGCTCACTGAATCATAAATGTTCAGACAGTAGAAGATGAAGTTAGGTCAGGAAGATTCATGCCAGCAATCAGACTAGCGTATTTATGGACGTAAAGGAAAACTCCACTCTGAAACACATCAAATGGTTTGCTATGGAAGTACTTGTGGTGTGTTTCGTGATTCTGGTCTGAATTTGTAGGTGCTGTATTTTCCTGGGAGAAGTGGTTCAGTGGTCGTCACGTTGAGTTCACAGGAGGACGATCAGGTTTTGCTGATGGCTCCTAAAAACAAAAGAACGAAATGAGAATCTTTTATTTGGCACTTTTACGTGTGGTTTGTCTAAAGATGATTTTAAAAAGACGTGTGCGTTCTGTTGTGCCAGTTACAGTTAGAAACTCTGCAGTGGTGTGAAAATTGATCATGTTTGCTGTCGTTTCTGCTGCCGGTTTTGGAATTGTAATGCATTGTAGCGTGAGCGACGTGACTGTAGGTAAGACGTCGTTATTTGGCTCATGGTTGGTTGGAAGATGCTAGATCTGTCTCCCATTACTCTTGGAAACTCAACTAGAGAGAGGAGCTAAAACTCTGGACAAGCGAAAGCGACTGATGATCCGGTTTCCTGTGGTCCCTAAACACACGTTCCTCCCTCCATAAAAAGCTGCATGAGCCAAATCGTCCAACAGGGCATCATCTCCATCAATCTGTACATGTGGCTTATATGCCATTTTACTCTACTTTTTAAATTTCATCTTTCACCTTCACTGTTCTGCACCTTGTTGTGATCACTGAAAGTAATTACTCCCTCTTATATGACTGATAGTAACTGGGATGTTAAGCTCTTACACACTATGACACTTTTTTTAACCACTAGGGGTTCCTTTGTACACATGGTCACATCCTTATGCACAAGCAAAACTTAAAAAAAACTTAACTTATGAAGTTAAACCTTTCTAGACAGAGAAAATGCTATAAACAGTAAACTTTATTTAACTAAACAAAGTCAATATTGCGCTGACACAGCCCTTTGCTTTGAGATGAGAACTTTTATCACGAGTAAAATATGTTAAAAAAACAACTTTTGTTATCATGAGATAATGAGAAAAAAGTTATCCCAAGAAAACAACTGGTCCTGAGAGCATACCTGGCCTGGTGCTCAGGGAACGTGCTGATCAGCTTGCAGACGTCATCACAGACATCTTCAACATCTCCCTGAGCCAAGCAGTCGTCCCTGCGTGCTTCAAGACGACCACCTTGTCCCGTGTCCCACCTGAATGTCTCCCGGCCGGTTGCACTCACACTATCATCATGAAGTGCTCCGAGATGTTAGTCATGAAACACATAAAGAGCAGTCTTCCCACAACACTGGACCCATTTCAGTACATCTACCATCCCAACCAGCCACCTTTCTCTGACTCACCGGGACAAAATGGACAACTGTGAAGGGATCCTGTTCACAGACTTCAGTTCTGCACTCAACACGATCTTCCCACAGCAACTTCTGTGTGAAATCTGTGTAGCAAACATGCTTTTATATTAAAACATGTTGGCTCCAGTGGTCTTATTTAATTCTGAAACCCACCTTTGAGCTACTCACACCTAAGCACCGAGGACAATCCCCTCTGCACCTGGACTAAATTCAGAATCATCTTCTGCAGGAGAAATTTAAAACATGAGCAAACAGCTTTTGTGGAAATCAAAGATAACACATACAGTTGTGAGTTGGAACTTATACTAACCCCCCAACACACACACACACACACACACACACCAAAAGATATCGTAAATAGTTTTTAGCCATTTATTTCCCTTTTCCATCTTTTTAATTTCTATTTTTTAATTTCTAAGCAATTTACAAACATTTTGATTTGGTACTCTTATTCAAAAGCCAAAACGGCTAAGAAAAAACACTCACAAAACTCTTTAAAAGGTAACGCTCACAGAGAACTGAAAGTACAAAATGACAACTAAACGGCAGGAGAAAAGGAATTTCTCTAGCTATTATGTCTAGCTATTATTAAAAAATATTATTTAACAGCGTAGCAGCATGTGAAAAGGCCAAAACCTAGAGACAAATGACAGAAATGGTGTATCAGGTGTGAATTAAGTGAGGCGAAAAGAAATTGGTGAAATTGACATGAAAATGGATCAGAAAATAAAAGCTCTACCCATGTGATCGTAGACCCCAAACACGCCACACGGGGAAACTGCTTTTAAAAATTGTTTGTGCTTCGGTATCTCGCACATCAACATGTCACTTCTCTCTTTCTGAAATGTGCCAGTAGCAAGAAATCAACATTAAAGGTAACTCTAAATGGATAAGATAAGATGCTCAAACAGATATATCCCAACAATGTAGGAATAAAAGACAATTATAGTAATAAATGAAGAAGTAAAAATAACCACAGTGCGTAATAGAATAGCAAAATAAATAAATAAATAAATAATACATACATACATACAAACGTTGTCCTTTAATTAATCATAATAAAAAAAATTAACCATTGGCAAATGTGCTGTTATAGGAAAATAATCAACTTCCGTGTAACAGTTACGCCGCTCCATCACACCACCCTGGTGTGGATTATTTTCCTATAACTGCACATCTTCAGGTGTTTCAATCCTTATATATATATATATATATATCCTACTAACTAATGATCAGATACAGTCCTAAGGGTCATCAGCTGTCATGAACAGATGTAGTAGCTGCTACATAAAACCACATTTGAACACAGAAATTTCTCCCTTCAGTGTGTGAGGTGGATTTAAAATAAATAAATAAATAAATACAAACGATCTGCTGCCACCTAGTGGTCAAAATGCACATTTTCGGCATTTATATTCTTCATTCAAATGTTCATTTTTGTACACTTCTGAATTTTGTTTCAAAGGAGCTTGTGATAAAATAGGAACCTATGTAACCTAGGTATTCATATTGGAAACTTTTAACCAAAGTAAAAATGTTGATGAAAGAAGTTAAAAAAAAAAACAAAAACAACAACTCAGAACTTGAAGATCTCATACTGAGTGTGAAGACTGGTATCAGGGTGGAGATTTCCTTTAAGATTCATTTCCTTCCCCGCGTCATGTGGTTTAGGGTTTGGAATCGACTCCTGGATTCAGATTCGACTCCGGAGTCGACTCCTGGATTTGGGGAATCGAACAGTCCCTGTGTGTTGTTTTCATGGCTCTCTTCCCGGCAGAGATGGTTTACATTAGGCGGGTTTGAGCTTTCCTTTTCGGTGTGTTACAGCAGGAGGAGGTGGAGGAGGATCCAGAAAGATCTCTAATCTCTGCCATAAGAATCATTTTTTTTTTTTTTTTAGGAATTTGCTCATTGAAAAGTGATGACCTGATGTGGGACACATTGGACACATTGTGTGAGTATTTACTCAAGCGTACAGAGACATGTTTGTAACTTGTAAAACTTGACTTGGGACACATAAATGTGCTTTGTTTTCATCTGCAGAAGAGCTTTAACTTGCTATTTGTAGGTTAAACAAGCGAATGATGCAGTTTTATTGAATAAAAACAGGAAGAAAAACTCGCATTGGTGTTAGTGCATGCGTAGGAGTTGAGAGTTGGGAGATGTTACACACTTTTCTTTTGCCAAAAATATTACAAACAGATTTCGATTAAGTTTTCAAAATTATGACACCTGCTTCCTCAGAACTAAGGCAATCGATCTGCATTTGGGATTTTTAACTAAACAAACCAACTAGTTTTTTTTTTTTTCTTTTTTTTTTTTTTCTTCAGTTCTTTGTGACAACTGATGCAGAAGCCCAAGCTTACATGATGTAGCCCAGTTTGGGTTGCCAGATTTCCCATAATCATCCTTTTAAAGATTCAGTACTAAACTGTAAATTTTGTAGTATGAATGCATTGAAATTGATTATTTTTTGTTGTCTTTTATAAGATTTACGAAGATAAAATTCAGTGTATCAAAATACAAGCCCGCAAGATTATATAAGGTATTAAATTCTCAGTGTCGGACTCTTATAGGAAAATAATCAACAACAGTGTGGTGTGGTGAAGCAGAGTTACTGTTACCACACTGAAATGTTTAACTCCTCTTATACCACAAGTTGTATTTAATTAAAGAACGGCATGCTGTACATTTTATCCATTTATAGTTACTTTTAGTGTTTCTTGGACATTCCACAACAAGTTAGTTCCTGTTCTCACTTACGTTATAGCAGCTATAAATAGTCATTCTCTATTTGAAGAGACAGACATGAAGATGTCTGAAAATGTAAAGTTACAGCTTTACCTCTGACTGTTACAAAGTGCTAAATAAACACCTCCTTACAGAAAAGTTTTAAAAATCTGTTTATGTGGAACGTCCGCCACACAAGTCTCTGTGAATGAGCTGTTACTATAGAAATTATTAATATAAACCTGTGAATTGCAGTATAACTGCTGTTATAGAAAATTAATCAACACCTTTTGACCAGTCACTGTGGTGAAAGGCTGGTTTAATGCACTTAAACTAAAACCTCTTTAGTCATTGCGTATGTGAGTGAAAATGGACTTTTCCATGCCCTTACTAAATAATCGGATCGATACCCCTCCCTGCAGTCTAACCAAATCTATTTTGGAGCTCGTCCCGGCGTGTGTGTGGACGAAACTGGTGATTACTCTCGGCTTTATCTGGATGCACAGATGATAGTTTCAGTGTTCATGCATGACATCAGAGAATGAAGTTAAATTTTATACCCTGCCATTATCTGGACGCAGATCCACCCTCTGCATCTCTTAAAGTCCTTATTTGAAGTCATGCTCATTGTAGCTTGAGACAGAGATAGTTATTATGCGCAAGTCTGCTTTGGTTTTGAGTTAAAGGTAAAATTAGGTTATATTAGTGTTTTTGCTTGTCTAGAATGGAACAGGATCATTACTGTGGACATATAATCATCTCTTAGTGTCTGATGCATATATAAACAATAATATTCAAGGATGGCAGTATCAGTCAATTGAAAATTAAAACGTGTGCCTTTATATGAAAATAATCAACGATGGGTTGATATGATGAAGCGGAGTTACTGTTACCACTCCTGAGTTGATTATTTTCCTAAAACGGTACATGCTAAAGTGTTTTATTCCTCTTACAACACAGCTGTTTACCAACACTGACAATGTTTTATAAATTAAAGAATAAGAAATCATACTTTTTATCCATTTATAGTTACATTTAATGCTGTGGAACATCTACAAAACAAGTTAGTTCCTGTTCTCACTTACGTTATAGCAGCTATAAGCAGTCATTCCCTCACCAGCCTCCCTTTTTTCTCTCTTCTGTTTCCTTCTGACTGTTACAAAGCGCTGACACTGGAGACTCCTTCTGTAACTGTTAAAATAAGGCCTCCATATAGAAAACGTCAACATATTACCAAATTATCCTCTCTTTTTTTTTTTTTTAAATCACAATTTTCTGTCTTATTAGGCTTAGATTATTGGCGTGTTGCCATACTAGTTCCTGCTGTTATAGAAAAATCATCATCCTTATGACCAATTAGGAGAATTTAATACAATATTTTATTTACACAGTAAAACATAAAAGTTTGTCAAGAAGAAATTACTTGCTTGCATATGGCAAGGATGGGAAATTTTTAGAAAAAATACAGTCAATTTTTATTCATGCTATCATGTAACCTTTTATCCATTCATTGTATTTAAGATGCTGTGCTAATTTCCGTTAAACTCAAATCCCAGGTCTGCTAGACCTTTAACCCTCACATCCTTTAATCTTCTAAAATATTGACTAAGATTGATCTAGGCTTGCTTGCTTATCATCTTGTTGCTTAATATTTAAAGAAAGTTCTCAGGTCTTTAGAATGCATCTTCTGTTTTGATGCATCCTCTGTTTTGTTGGACCAAACTTTTGCATATTATGTCCAGCTCATGGTCAGGTGTCAAATGACTAGTGCAACTTCCACAGACTTGTGTGGTTCAGCGAGTAATACTTCCTGACCATGAGATGGTGACCAGCGTCATGTGAGCTTCAAGCATCGTTTGGCAAAGAAGTATACAGTTAGCATTAAGCAATCACTTATTTTATGATGAAGTATTTCAGAGTAGCTGTAGTTTTATATGTAATGGTGTCAGGCTTTGAAAATAAGAAATTTTTAGCAACATTAACCTGGACACTTAAGCATGGAAGCATGGAAAAAAAAGAAGGAAGTGACATTGACTAATCAAGAAAAGACGATACGAAAAGTGACAAATAATGACCAAGATCAGTGTGTAAAGTCTTAAGATTACAGTGACGGTGTTTAGTGCATGGATTTGTTGGAGCATTGTGGGGTGGTATTTCCTTCGTCCATGCCGAGCGTCCCAGAGGAATGTCAGGAATGCGTCTCGGAGCCTCCGACGATTCTGTAACCTCTCATTTCTCTGCCCACTCACAGCGTTCCGTGCCGCAGTGGCCTGCTGATGCTGCTCGTGTCAGCTTTATGTTTATAGCTTGCTTAGTTTTTTCCAGCAGAGAAGGAATGATCCAGCACTTCTTTTTTTTACGAGCTTTTCTGTCTCAAGGCAGTGCGGCTAGCAATGTATTTACAGACTTGCTTATTAAAATAACTGCAGTAGAGAGTCGGACTGTTGAATGTGATATGTTCATAGTGTCTTACATACTAATACGTTACTATGTGCCTAGCATTAATATATAGTATATATTTAGATAGTTTGTTGCTCCAATCCAGACATACTAATTGTTACATTTAAGCTGTAAACAGGCCATTTTAGTCTTGATCTTTTAATGAATTATTATCGTCTACTACAGATGGACAGATCTCCAGTTACAAAGAGGTGTAAAGGTTTTTGAGTACGCCAATCCTGACGTATTCCTACACCATGACCATCTGAACCAGGCTGTTATATTTAACCATCTAAATCACATGTGGAAGTCAAATCATGCAATTCAGAGACAAAATTGGCCCAGAGTGTGACACATTTCCTCTCTCTCCTTTCCCAGCTGTTACAAAGACTGCTCAAGAGATTTGTAACCCAGATGTTTCCACTTGGATGTATTTAGGTCGAGCTGTAGCTAGTAAAGAAGCCAAAGACGCTGAATGCTTGTTCCATGTCGCTGAGTAATTAAAACTGCAGTCATGTGAGGAACTTGGCATATGTCTGTATCCAGCTGCATATTTGGCAGATGGTCAGCTTTTCATCCAGACACACGTGCGATTCTGTAATGTCTGTATACAGTGCAGGCCTGGTCGCTTATTCTTCCTTCCCATGCAGACGGCCATGTTTAAACAATCACCCTTTAAAATGTCTATTTGTATAGCCAGCGCTTCAACATTAGGAATGTTTCTTTGTAGAGTTTGCATTCATGTGGTAAACTTTGCATTACACTTTTCTGAAGGCAGTTACAAATCTGGTCCAGTAAATTTCCCATTTTATGAAACGTTTTATGTTTTGCATATTTTTTTTAGAAGATTTGTGAATGTTTCTACTCTTGTTTTTATACAGATGACCCCAAATGGTGGGTTTGATTGAAGCACACCAGGAAGGAACTCTGAAAAGGCAGATTAATTTCACACAAATTGACCAACACAATGTGCTCAATGAACCATCCAGCTAACTGGGTTACATTCGAAGATGAAGGCACCCCCCAGTCCTCACCACAGAAAAGCTTGCAGTCTCCTTCATCAAGTTCTGGGTCAATACCTCGACCAAATGGCTTGAAATTGGTGCTGCCTCCTCTGGGCAGTTCAGCAAGGAGGTTATCCAATTCACTGGAATCTCCCCAAATGCACTTTAGCTTCAATGGGAGCTCATGTGTGCCCAGCAACACTCCGATGTGCACTCCAGTAAGGGAAACTCCAACCGGTCCGTCTCCCTTTAACTGCGACTCTCTCAGACCACCTAACGTCTTTAGGAGTTTCTCTAACACTTCGACGAATATCTCGTCTCCTGATAGACGGTCGTCTACCGAGGCATCCGCTTCCTTCCCAGCGTTCCAAGACGATCCGGTTCAGGTTAACCTATTTCTGGGTGAAAACAAGCACAAGAGAGATTCTGGAAGTTCCTCGTCAGACTCCGAGCCTGGCTCAAGCTTGCCTCGCTTCTTTATCCGAACCAAGGATGGTTACGAGCCACCTCGGGACCAACTTCAAAACTCCTATTCGTACATCTGCCATAAGCTAGAGCGGTTAAAGGCAAAGGAGGACCGAGACCAAGAGAGAGAGGAAGGAGATTCGGATATAAGCAAACTAAAGGATATTGATGCAGGAAGAGGTTCTTCTTCCTTTGTTGCACAGGGACTGTTCCTCAGCCAGAGGAGGCATGGCTGGCCATTAATGCTGAGGATCCCAGAGAAAAAGAACCGTATGTCATCCCGCCAGTGGGGCCCTATATACTTACAGTTGCTCCCAGGAGCCGTGCTCCAAATGTATTATGAAAAAGGCTTGGAGAAACCGTTCAGAGAGTTCCAGCTGAGTTCCAGTTGCTCTCTTTCAGGCCCAAAACTGGAAAGCTATGGCGAGCCACGAAAAATTGCGACTTTGAAGATCGAACATGTGTCATATGTGGAACGAAAACGCTACCACCCTAAACCCGAGGTGACACATGAAGCTGAAGTGGAGCAGCTGCTGAAGTTTGGCACAACAGAGTACAGAGACATGGAGGACTTGCTGGTGTCTCTTGAGGAGGAGCTGATGAGATTACCAGGTCCCCTCAAGCAACAAAAACATTACGAGGAGCAAGAGCTGTCCTTGCAGATTGCAGACCATATCTGGATGCGAGTAGATAAGGATGGCGCCACGCTGGAACGTGCGGCCATCACACGGCTCCACTGCCTGGCCTTCATAAACGGTGCAGCGGACTGTTTCCTGGCGTTGAATGACCTTGGACTTCTGAGGAAGGACTCTAATTATGGCTCTGAAGAGGATGAAGCATGGATGGAGATCGCTGACTACCAGTTTCACAAGTGTGTGAGAGAGGCTGAATTCGAAGACACTAGGTTGATCAAGTTCTCGCCCCCTGATGCCTGCAGGGTGGAACTCGGGCGCTATAAGACGGTGTCGCTGAACTGTGGAGAGTTGCCTTTCTCAGTGAAGGCTACGGTCACTGTTCAAGGTGCCTACCTGGAGCTACAAGCCTTTCTCAATATGCAGTCATCCTTCCCCTCACTGGGAGCACATACAGAAACGCTTTGTGAAAACGTGCTAATCCAGGTACCGCTGCCTGGGGATTGGGTCAAAGTGCCTCGCACGATCTCGCTGCTCTGGCAGAAATCTATCAAGGCCCGCATGAACAGAAATGCCTGCCTGGGCTCAGTAAATGTCACAGATTCTCATCCTGTCATGCAAGTGACTGTTGGTACTGTCAAGTATGAGAATGTGTACGGAGCCATTGTTTGGAGGATTGACAAGCTTCCCGCTAAGAACGTGGGTAAGGAAAGAATCTGCACATCGGTACATGGAATAAATTAAAGCACATGCTCCTAAAATAGCTAGAATTTTCTACTGCCACAAGATGGCTACTATTATATCAGTTCAGTCATGCCAAAACCTCATAGTTTCACAATTGTTGCAAACCCCACTGTTTTGTAAAATAATTCTTAACTCAGTTCATATTTTGATGAATATATCAAGCCAGTGGTAGACAGCCTGGCTTTGCTAACGTCTTAGCTGGTAGCACATGATAAATAACACAGGATGGTGAAATATTCATTTTTCACAAAATATCAGACCAACATTACCTCACCAACGCAATAAATAGGACTACACTAATCAATATTAAAGTCCATTTGTACAACTCGTACAACAGAGATGTATTTATAAATCTTTTGAATAATTTATTATATTTCCAGTGCTTGGGTGGACATCTAGAGAAGCCGTGCTATCGGCATCATGCTAATGCTTTTTCCTCATATGAGCCTGTGTTAGATACAGATTTCTGACACTGTACTAATTGTTCAAACTGGTCAAGTAAACAAAATAGTCAGAAAATGTATACATAGGCCATGATGTTGGTGTCAGTAGGAAAATGCAATTAAATGAACATAGAATTATGTTTTATAAATAAAGCGGTATAGTAGAGCTACATTTGATGACTCAGAAACCAAAGTGATTAAAACCTTTGCATTCAAGGGACACTGTAAACATTGTGTCAGTCACAGTTAGGCAGGCGATGCCAATGCATGTATTTATCACAGGAACAAACGTCACTTTTTGTTCATCAGGACAGTGGTTGCTTTGGTTAAGGTTCTGTCCTATTGACCAGGATTTAGGGATTTTAAATTAAGAGCCTTGAGCGAGGTCGTTAGCTCTCTGGGTACTTGTAAGTTGCTTTGTACAAAAGGTTCTGCCAAAGGAATAACAGTAAATGGAGACGGCTTGATGGGAGACTAGTGGGCGTGAGGTCTCCGAGTTCTGTGTGCTGTTTGCTCCCTCTGGTGGTATAATGTGCTAACTTCCTAGATTTTCTAATTTCCTATATTTACTTTGTTCACTCACGTACAGCAGTAGACCATCCCCATTGTTTCTCCTGTAAGCTGGAGCTGGCGTCGGACCAAGAGATCCCGACTGACTGGTTCCCGTTCATCACCATGGAGTGTGAGGTGGCAGAGACAGTTGCTTCTCAAACCAGGGTGAAGTCTTTGGGAACAGAAAGTGACATTCAGCCTCAGAAACACATCAGCTACAGGGCCTTCTATCATTGCCAGGTAAAATCTGAGATAAGCTAAATCAATCAATCGTCTATCAGTTTATATAAACTGAAGTATAATAAATGTGGCACGTCAGATTATTGTTAAATTGGTATATGACTGATTTTTCTCTTTCTTGCTGCTTTTAGGTGGAAATCGAAAAAAAGCTAATTGAAGCAGAATCGCAGAAACCATCGAGCTGTGCAACACAGTGATCCAAAATGTGGATTCATGTTTCAGAAGAAAGAAAGAAAGAAAGAAAGAAAGAGAAAAAAAAAAGACTTCCATATTCGCACTAATGAATAATCTGCATGCACTTACAGACACATGAAATGTTCTTAGTCTTTACTCTGGTCTTTTTTTTCCCCCCAAGTTAAGATCAACACACATAGCTCAACAGTATAAAACAAACAGAAAACAATATATGGATTTATATTAACCATTAAATTAATTAATAAAATTTGTAATGCTCTGCCAGTGCAATGACCGTTAAAAACCTGTCCAGTATTTGCACTTTAGCCTATTATACATTGCAAGATTTCAGAGGGATAAGATGCATATTAATCCCTATCATTACATACAGAGCACTATTCACATTTAAGATTATTTAACAATATGGGTTATTAAATTACATGTGTATGTGATGTAAGCAATGAATAACAAATTTCTGTAAAATAAAACTGGCTAAGTATACGCTATCTCCTGAGGTTTGTGACATTCCCCAAGAGTTTCACGAAGATTGGCTAACATTTTATCGCTGTACTATTGCAATATTGTCATGTTATTTTTTAATAAATAGCTACATTGCTAACACTAATTTCTCAGCTGTAGCTATAGTTGATTTGATGGGAAAAATAATGGGATTCATTTGCGATTATGTTTCCTATAGTGGTGCAACACTGCTTTTCCATGGGGTCCTATATTCCCAGGGTTCATAAAACACATTACACATGAAAAGCCTACTTTTGTTGTATTCCCAACTTTGAAAGTAATTTAATTTTAAAAAATTCTGACAGCTCTGAGTTCATGACGTAACGTTGTGACGCAATGTTTACGAATCTCACGTTGAAGTTTATCTAATTGGCCTTGTTAAGCATAGTTAAAATGTGATTTTTACTCATACAGAGTATTTTCTTAGTTATTTACTAACACATCTGAGGGAAATGCTCATAGTACCAATGTTTTATTTTGTCGTTCCCATTCTAATTGTGCCTTTCAATTGTGTTATAGCTAGTTATCCCATAGCTATTATCATTAGTCTTGGTTAGTAGCTAGTTTAAGCTTGACAGCCATGTTTCCCAGTTGCCTAGCAACAGTGTTTACACCACTTTATTGACTGATTGCTTAGCATGATGTGTTTCTAGGTGGTTGTGCATGATTTGATTATATCAAGAATTTCCCTCATGGGATCAATAAAGTCTATCTATCTATCTATCTATCTATCTATCTATCTATCTATCTATCTATCTATCTATCTATCTAATGTAAAAGCAAAATGACTGAAAAACATGACAAAACTGTTGGGAACATTAACCTTTACCTCAGAGGTGTAGCTGAAGTGCTAAGAAATGAATGTTCAACTGAAAAACCACACTATATTAAGAAAAGTCAGTGTTAATTTAGTTAGAGCTGTCGGAAAATGTTGACTTATTAAAAAAAGTGATTCATACTTTAAGAATGAGAGGTGAAATGTGACATTTTTGAATAAACACGGTTTAAAATAACTGTATTGAACTTAACACGGATTTAATGGAGTCGATTCAGAGAGTCGATTCCACAAACAAAAATCTAGATTCACGATTCTAAAAATGACAATGCAGGTCAGAAAAGTTCTTGCACAACATTAATTAAGTACATAATAAACTGATTGATCGTGTGAATAGCAAGGTGACACATTTATTAACATCATATGCTAGTGTTTGAACATTTCCCACTATTTTATTTAGTGAGGTAATTTGGAAAGCTAATGCTAGCTAACTGAACATAATTCCCTGTTATGGGTTGTCTTTAAACTATTACCGACGATGATCTTGTATTGTAAGCTATTTTATGTCTTAATTCATAGGTTGTTATCTAAAAATAAAATGCTTTATTGTAGACACTTGGTATTATCTGTGCGTGAATCTGAACCGAATCAATTTTCCACAGATTCAGATTCGACTCTCTTTTGTCAATGCAGCTAATCGGGAATCGACTATTTTTGACTCTTCGTTATGCAGTTGAACTGATTAGTCCTCCACAGAACAGCTGTGTAAAGTCTCAAAATCAGCCCAAGACCCATAAACTGAATTCACACCGTGTGTTTAGAGTCAGCTGCGATGCTAAATGAGTAGCTACCGACATCAAAAATGCTCTCAAATTCAAACATACTAGTAAGTAACCCAAATTACATCCAAGTCAGTAACCTAATGGTGATTCAAATTCATAGCTAATAATCAGACCTGTATATTATCTGTCTGTTTACTTTATTTACGGATAAATATTAGCTAAAAAGGTAATAAAAAAAAAGTTAGTCAGGCAGCTAGTTTGCTTTCTGCCAAGCTTCAAAAGCCTTAGCTATTTATTTAATAAACACATTTAAGCGATTTGACATGATTTGAGTCTGGGAGTCGATTCCAAAAAGCTTTGATTCCAAAGAGAGTCGATTCCTCAATCCCAGGCTGTGTAGTTGATTTGGAAGGGCAAAATTTTGACTTGACTCGCGTTTTCAAAACTGAGTGACTGAACTTAAGTAATACTGATAGTAAAAATTCGCCTTTTGTGTCCTCTGTTTGAGGTTTTGAATGGAGAAAGGTGTAGAATCGACTCTTACCTGGAATCGAACGGCACTAGCAGTCCAGTGCCACAGTTTTTACACATTTGACTCAATCTGGCTGTCTGATTTGATAAGTCTTTCTATTTAATCAATGGAAATGCAGGTAAATAAATATGCTTATGGTTTTCCCCCAGCCTAAACTCTACCTATCCATCATTGATGATGTGATAGAGAGCGTCCGAGAGCTGTTCATCGATGAAGGAGTGGAAGAGAGAGTACTAGATGAACTCAGGCAGGTAAGACGGAATAAAAACCTAGAGAATAAGGTAAATTAAATTGAATATATCAGCGGCTCTGTTTTGATATTTGCTTGTCTTCTTGGGTAAAAATGCAAAAGAGCAATATTTTCTCATGGAATGCATGACACACAATCAAAAGTAATATATTGATATTATATGATATCACAATATAATGTGCCTTGGGGGATGAAACACATTTTCAATAAGCGCTGTAAATTTTAAAATGTTTTTCCAGAAACATTCTAAACACACAACATTTATTGTGTTTTTGGTTTTACATTAGAATATTTGGGGATTAGTGACTTTTTGATTAAAACTATTTTCTCAGACTATAGAAATCATACAAATTATGTGCTTATTGCATAATGTTGCATTGCAATATCACCAAGAATAGAAATTTAGATGAAAATAATTTTTTTCCCCAAAAAAAGTGCTCTCGCACCCTAAATTTTATTAGGTATTTTCCAAAAAAACTTTGAATGCCCTACTGAGACGCTTATAAAGGAAATATGCTGTTTTCTGCTCGTAGCTGTGGGAGTCGAAGGTCCTGCAGTCGAAAGCTGTGGAAGGCTTTGCTAAAGAGAACATCAATCCTTCCAACTTTGTTCTGCAGCTTCCTGCAAATTATTCGCAAACACTACAGAAATCCACAGGTCAGTTCAGTGTACAGAATAATTGATAATAATTATAAAAAAAACACTTGATACCACAGCGCTGTTGAATTCTGGACTCTGATTGGTCAGAAGGCATTGAATTCATTTTGTGTAATCGACAGGTTTATATTAATACAGTGGTTTTAATGTTATCATTTCTGTAGTAACAGCTCACTCAGGAACTAACCTGCTTTGAAAACATTCCACAACATTGAACAGATAAAATAGAAAAAAAATATGACATGTTATTTATTTATTTATTTAAAGAACGTATTATTTAATTGTTGGCAAAAATGGTCTACAAAGTATTTTCCTTTCCTCAGCTTCTGGTGTTCTCCCTACCAGGCAGCAGAGTTTCACAGGGAAAGCTGTAAGTCAGATATTTTATTTTCCCTGTACCTTTATTTTATTTAAAAAAGACTAAAAAAAACAGGCTGTACAACTTAATTTAAACCATCCAGACCCAATTTCAATCATCGTGTACTTCACAATGTTCTCATTTCTTTAAAAAAAATGGCTTTGGGAAGACAATGTCGAACACAATTTTGTAGAATACAGGTCTTTAGAACAGTGGAAGAAAATATTATTTTTTTTATATTCACATTATTCAGAATATTCCTTAGTGCAAGAAGTACTATATCTACGCAATCTAAATTATATCAGTATTGTGAAATAAAATGCGGCCTTATTTACTTTATTTGGTTAAATAAATATCTTTGTATGAGTTAACAGAATTATTATGGATAAAATTAAATGGTTCTGCAAAAAAACCAAAAGTTTGGTTTGGCCAAAGAAAGTTTGTAGGTTACCTTTTAACCACAAGGTCCAGCGTAGGAGGAACTGGTGTTAAGTTGTTTGACGCGTGCATCTCAGTAACTCCAGGTCCAAGCAGCTGTTGTTTGAATACTGATACTTTTGTTATTTATTTTTAAACCAAAAAAAAAAAAAATAAATCAGATGGTATTTAATGCAGTCTCTTTGTTTGCTTGACAAACTCGATGCTCAGGTGCACCACATGGTCAGAGACGGTACTGGCTGGTGCCAGCACCCCCCGGAGGCCTGGTAGCACACTCCAGTTAACCTCCGAACGCAGCCCAGTCTTAGACACACGCCAAACCAAAAGTGCAAATCTGGCCTACATCATATACAGCTGTATTTCCTCTGTTATTCTACCAGGTTGAATTAATGAAAGATGCACCATGCTGAATTTCCATCATTCAACACATTCATTCCAGGTTAATGTCGGGTAGGAAAAGTTGTGATTTTTATTATCTTTGCCCTTTCCAGAGCAACACTGGCACTATCGCGACATTTTCTCTGCCACCTGGAGTCACTTATCCTGTTCAGATCCCTGCAGGTGTGACACTACAGACTGCTTCAGGTGAGCTCTACTACACACAATACTCCACTTCTCTTTAGGCCTGAGCGCCCTCTGCAGGATTCAGTGATCGCCTCACTGCTCGAGCCAGCTCTCAAAGATCAGCTGGGGCATTTAAATAAGATTAACGATTAATAATAACAGATTTTAGGTCACATATAAGATTCCGGCGATATTTTTTTTTAGTGTTTAATGTTTTAGTACATTGTTTTTTTTTATTTAAAAAGCAGTTTTAGGTATTTTACCCTATTATCTATCATCTATAATCAGTTTTAAACACTTACTAAGTCTCCTTTTAAATGGAACAACTTGCAACATTCACTGAAATGCGATAATGATTTTAAATCTAAAATTTCTAACTTCTATATCTTTAAAAGTTTCTCATTTTCAGGTGTCTCTTGAAAATGAGATCTTGATCTCAGTCAGACCACCTGTATAAAATAAAGGAATTAAAAAAAAAAAAAAAAAAACTTTTAAAAACTCAACCACGCCCCTTTACACGAATCTTTACATCTGTACCTACAGGTCACTTCTACAAAGTGAACGTTCCTGTGATGGTGACTCAGGCTCCGGGTTGCCAGCGCATGCCTCCTCAATCCAACCAACCCCACGTGGAGCAGAGAAACCTGCCCTCTGGTATCATTCACAACCTCCCTGCCTCCCAGGTGCCTCCTCCACCTCCGCGTCCCCAATCCGTACCTGCTGCTCAAGCCCCCAAACCGCTGGTGCCCCAACAGCACCAGGTGCTTCAGCATTCTCAGATCCCCCTGGATCCTCCTACTCGGGCTCAGGTCCCTCCCGAGCCTCTTGTTAACCCCCAGGCTTCAGAATCGCCCTCGGGAAACCTGGACGAGTTTACGCTGGACGGAATTGACTTCAGCCCGCAGCCTCTGGACATGAGCACTCCGTCGTGTCTCTCGGCGGAGCAGATGGTGGAGAGGGCTGTTAAAGCGGCAGCAGAAGCCAGGCTTAATGCTGAGGACACACTGAGTCATTTCCTGCCTGATTTGGAAAGAACACCTGATGGTGCACTTAAGGTAGAATTGTAAACAAAACACGGGGGATGGGGCATGCTGTTATAGGAAAATAATCAACAATCCGAAGTTTTCCAATAAAAGCCTGTCCTAAAGTATTTTATTCCTCTTCTTTATTTATTTATTTATTCATTTATGATTAAGTTTAGGTTATGTGGAGTGTCTGCCATACAAGTCCCAGTGCATGAGCTGTTACTATAGAAGCGATAATGTAGTAAAACAGAAAATTAATCACCACCACCTGACCAATCAGATTTGAGAACTTAAAAGCGCCGTGGTATAAATGTAAAATCGACTATTATCATGTAACGAAGACATCTTGTAACATAACGTCCAAAATCGTCCCCTCAGCTGGACATGGACCTCCTGAGAGACTACAACTTCAACGAGTTGACGGACATCCCACAGCTCGACGGGGCATGTGACAGCAGCTCAGAGGCGGGAGACGATCAGGAGGAGGAAAGAGAGGATCGAGGGCCTGTCGGGGAAAACGAGTTCCTGGGAATGATCAACGCTGAAGCTCTGCAGGCGCTCCAGGGGGTCGGAGGAAGCAGCGACGGAAACAGCAGCTCCAGCAGTGACGAGGATGAGCCTGAGCTGGAGGAGGAGGAAGAGGAAGAGGTGAGAAACAAACAAGTGAGCCAGACACATCAGAACTGAAACTGCAGGTGATCGAAACCTTCGTGTAAACCTTCATCTAAACCTTATTATGTAGTAATTATATTATTTATGCAATTAGGACACATTCCCACAAGAGAAAAAATGTACTTGTCTGGTGTTTTATTAAATAGTAGCTAAAAAAAACAGGCCACATAATTTTTTAATTGTGTTTTTTGAGATGCCGTGTCAGCGCTTATCTGACATCAGCTCATGAATGATGCAGTCTGCACATTTCATTATCGCTGACTGCAGAATTCTTCAGCAGAGAAAATATGATGCAGAAAAACAGCAATGTGCATACTACATCATCAATTTTACAACTCAGAGCAGTATTTGCCTGGATTTCAGAGTGAAACTCTCATGACATAAAATATATGAGACAAGATGAAACAAGATCTGACCCAAGAACTCTGAGAGGACACGATGGCCCTAGTGGAGAAGAAGAGAAAACAGGTTTTATGGCAGAAGTTGAGAAGCGGTAGGGATTAAATGAATCTGGGCATCTCTGTACCTGTCAGACCCAGTAAAGGAGGCGTGGCCTCTATATGTGCCTATATCTGGTATATAGGATTCAGACTCGGTCAACAAGGTGTGGTCTCTTTGCCTGTCAGCCCCAATGACACCCCGAACTTTTCACTGAAATAATTTTGAATTGAATGTTAAACAGTTTAGACAATATTGAATATTGAAATGTCTCCTATCAGATTGAATCATTCACTGCTTTAAATGTATCCTTTGCATATCTATTAGATTGTTAATCAAATATCAAGATTTGCCGTGGATAGTCTCAGAAGAAGAGATGCACATCGCTAGTGAATGTAATGCATAAAAATCATGACTCTTGAATGTAAAAAAAAAAGCATTAGTTATTAGTTAGTGCTGTTGGTTCTGTCTAGGATCCACTGAACTCTGGAGATGACGTAAGTGAGCAAGACATACCCGAGATCTTCGATACTGAGAACGTTATTGTCTGCCAGTACGATAAGGTGAGTTCCACTGTGAGGTTTTGTGCTTTATGCTGGGAAGCCTTATTATGTTTAAACCTAAACACTCACGTTCTTTACACCAGTGATAACCTGAAGTTTTACTGCCGTCATAACAGATTCATCGCAGTAAAAACAGGTGGAAGTTTTACCTGAAAGACGGCGTGATGTGTTACGGTGGTAAAGACTACGTTTTCTCCAAAGCTGTTGGGGAGGCTGAGTGGTGAGATGGGGGGAAAAGCATGAGACAAGACACCCTTTATGATACTGTTTAAATATTATATATATATATATTTTTTGTTTTTCAATTTTTGAAAGTTTTTTTTTGTTATTTATGTATTTCTTTATTTTGGTTACTATGTTCTCAGAAAGAAAATCTCAGACTCAAAGGAAAGAAACAACCTATACGATACTATTTCAATGTACACACATTTTTTTTTTTCTTTTGTTGGTTTGGGATTTGCTTTGAAATTCTATTTGATGATTGATTTACTTTTTGTTATTGCGTTAGGTAAAGAAAAAAATTCTTTCCCAGTTTTGTTTCATGTGCATTTCATAGTGCACTGTGATTTTGCATTTCCAGACTGTATAAAAATATTTATTTAAGTGCTTTAAATGTCGGAGATGTTCTAAACGGCTTGATGGATGCTTATTTATTTTGGTTCTTGTCACTGTTTAAATGAAATGCACAGCAAGGAAAACACAACTAGTGTCTTTTTGTTGTTGTTGTTGTCTAAAATTCAATTCTACATGATTTTACATTGAAATAGAACTGATTCTAGCATCATGGTCAGTCCTTGTGTTTTGATATGATTGTATTATTTACAGTCATATTTCTTCTTCTACTATCCATCTTCTCATTGGTGCCTCTAAGTTACAAATTATAACATAAAGCTACATTCGTGCAACTGCTATTTTTCAGTAGCATTTTGTAAACTTGAATATAGTCACAATTCATATTTGCACTTGGCTACAAGTGATCAAAGTTTAACTGGAGCAACTGGCTACAGAGTTTTACCTTATTTCGATGCCGAGATGCAAATCATTAGCTGATTAGTAACACCATCATCGGTTGCCTTGAAGAATCCAGACAATTGCAAAACGTGTCCCGCTTTTAGGCTGGTCTCAGATTATCCTGTGGTGTGTAATATCCAATCTTAACCCTCTCTGATCTACTCACTCAGAAATTAAACATGTTCTGTATTGAGGAGAATGCTGAACAACACTGAACAACAGTTCAGCTTGGCTGTCACTACTTAAATATCTTTTCATGCAATCTTGACATGAAAAAAATAACTAATGAGAGCTGAACTGCCATCCACCATGTTCGTTTTCATCTGAAGTCTGAGATCGGTTCCGAGATTCAGAGGGACTCGTTGCCTCGCTCAAATTTTCAACATCTGTTAGAATTATACAAATCTTGCAGTTTGATGCCTCTAATGCTGAGCCTATTTAGGTTGAATTGTGCCAGAGTAATTAATGCAGTCATGAAGCTACATTCTTAGCACAATCTCAAGTAAAGGTTTGGTTGGTTCTGCAAAGGCAAGCAAATGATCCATGTTTAGATTATGTGCAACTTACTACAGAAGTAATTCATATATATGCGGCTTACTGTTTATTCAGACTTGCTCAGGTAACCAAAGAAAACTGCAAACAAAATGAGCAGACAGCGGTGTGTGTGGTTATTGTGAGGTCTAATGCAGAGACGAAGCAAAACCTGTCATCTTCTAAAATGTACTTTTCAGCTTTGAAATCAGAGAAAACACCCCAGGGCTATCGAGTCTCTCATTTACAAGTTCACCAGGCTCACCTATTATTCATTCTGGTGCTTCATTTCAAATTCAAAATGTATCCATGAGGAAACACCTGCTGAAGTGCTGAAAGCTTAAATGAATTAATGACGGATGGCAACAGCTGCTAAGGGAAAGGAGCTTGGAAATGGTTGGGTGTCCAAACTAAAATAAACCCATGCTTGCTGCAAACAAACTCTAACCATAAATATTCATTTTTAATTAAAAAGTTCAAACAGAATTGTTTTCAATTTCTGCAGAGGAAAATCCAGTTTAGAACAAGGCGTCACAGTCCAGGAAACAAATATGAATAATAAATTAAATATATAAAGAGCATTCACAGTATGTTCCATATATTCACAGTATATACAGCATTCACAGATTGCTGCTTAGCAGTCAGTCGTTCAGTAGTTTGAAACATGAAGCTCATTTTGCAGCTTTATTGAAGAAACATCCCTGCAGCTTGATGTGGTACGCTCGAAACTGATTCGAGTGAGATTTCCTCACGCTCTTCTTCCTGGGAGCCAAGGTGACCCCCGACAGACCCTGCGATCTGTAGAACTCCGCTTGCGCGTGGCAGCAGCCGCATCGGCTTAAAAGCAGACACATGTCCCTGCGGAAGGCTCGTGTGAATATGGTGTAGAGAAACGGGTTGCACAGCGAGTTCATTGGGTAGAAAAGGATGAGAAGGATTTTGGATTGGGAGACTGTGATCAGAGGCATGTGCAAAGCGGCAGAAATGGCGAAGAATGAGATGGGTGCCATGCACAGGAAGTCCGTGAAGATGAGCACCGCCATTCGTTTGGCCATCCTTGCGTCTCCGTGACGTGTCGGCACATTCGGGTTGCGCACGCTTAAGTAAATCCCGGCGTAGCTGGAACAAACCATTAAAAAGGCTGCCACGTTTATGACCAACACAGCCACCACGTAACCCTGCGAAACCGGAGTTTCAATGTCCATCGGAAGGCAGATGCTCACCTTCGTGTAGCTGCTGACGCCAACTACAGGAAGCAGAGCCATTAAAAGGGAAAATCCCCAACCGATCGCCATCATGGTGACCATGTGGCGAAGCCTCAGTCTCCTGCTCATCTGCATGGCATGAGTGATGGTGTGCCAGCGCTCTAGGGTAATCATGGTGAGAGTATAGATCGACAGTTCACTTGCGAAGACAGTCAAGAACCCAGCCACCCCACATCCCATGCCCGTCTGCCAATCCGTAGCGTGGTTGTAGTACTCTTGACGCGATCGATAATCCGCCGAGGCGATAAGCAGCAAATAGAAGCCCATGCACAGATCCGCGAAGGCCAAGTTGCACATGAGGAACCGGGAGACGCTCAGCTTCTGGTGGCTCAGGAGTAGAACAAGCAGCACGGCCAGGTTTCCCACGAGAGCAAAAACAGTGACAATCCAAGTGATGGCACGCAGGAAGGTATGACCCAGCAAGTCCTCGCAAGGATTGAAGGCGTCCGGTTCTGGGGTGCACTTGAAGGAGCTAGTGCTGACGCACAACTCCAAATCGGGGTAGTGGAAATTGATGTCGTTAAGATCTTCACCTGATGGGTCCCTGTGATGAAGATGATGTCAGATAATCAGATATTACAGATTTTTATTGATCACTCGGTCAGTCAATCAGCTTGATATTAAATGGATTCATAGTGCCACAGTCTTACATGCTATCTGCTTGGTTGGCCATGTTACACAGCATGGTTAGGTTCTTAAAGCGGCCAAATACAGCGGTCTCCCTGTGGGACAAAACAATAAAGCGTCAGAATGTATTCTTGGATTTGCAAATTACAGACTTAATAATAAACTCAATAAATAACAGATTTCAGAGTGGTTTTGATACATCCAGTTTACAAACATAATATGAACTATAACTATATAACTATATAAGTGGTTATTGAAGAAGAATGAATGAACGATACGATACTAAGGAGCTCTATTACAAAATTAACAAGGACCATTGGATAAGTCAATTCAGTTGTGCCTGAACTTATATGCACATTTTTAAGAGTAAATCATTTAGGCGCATGTTTCAGTGATGATCTTTGGTGTGTAATAACTGTCTTGTGCATATATTTATACTATATTTGTTATGCAACATCAACAGTAAGTGAGATCACTTTTCAAAGTGACGCAAAATGGCGGCGTGATTTAACCGTGATTCATCCCAGCTGCACCAGTCATTTTTAAGAAGCGGTACTTTTACGTTTATGGGATTTAGCACACGCCTTTATCTACAGCGAGTACAGAACTGCTTTCTCTATCAAAAACGCATTCTCATGCTAGTTCACTAGGTAAAAACCCTTTTAGTACCATAAGGAAAAAGTATTGCAAAGCATACTGGAAACTACTTTTGTCTATTACTACAGGCTCAGACCTGTTGTCGCGTTTCCAGGTGTGGAAGGCACAGCAGTGGCTTGGGTAGGTGAGGTCGGCCTCCTGAAGCTCTGCGAGGTTCTCGAGCGGAGGGAGGGTCTTTAGGGAAGGTGTAGAGCGCGCTATGAAAATCTTCACCTCTCTCAGTCCTCGTGTAGGGAGCGAGCGGAGAGCGGTGGATGATACATCGCTATACAAACACACAAACTCGCGTCATAAGATATATACACATACAATTCTGTGTAAAATCTGTAATGCAAAATGACCTGCAACCTCATGAGCCAAGTCATATTTCTCAGCATTCAAATGACTTTGACATTCACAAATATCACACACACTTGTTTATCTTTAATTTTTTTTATTTGATTGGTCTTTCTTAATATCCGGAGTAATTTTTACTTTATGTAATATGTAAGTTATATTTTATCATCCATAAATTTATATAGAATCTTCATAGAATATGTAAACAAAATTATTTCCCATAAAAAAAGAAAACATACATTTATAAAATTTAAAATGAACCAAGCAGGTTTGCTTATTACAGAATCTGATCAGATTCCTTTTTCCCCATGTAATATCTTTTTTTTTTTTTTTTTTGCTGATATCGATCTCTAATTAGTAAATACTTTTTTTGGATAAAAATATTTTCATGTTCTGTAATCTCACCCTGTAGACTGGCTTCCTGCCTCTTTCATACCAGTGTTAGAGTTCAGGGCGATGGTTGCGCTTGGCCTTCAAACACGTTTTTGACAGCCTTTAGTCCTTGGCTAACAGATATAACGCTGTCCTACATTCCTACAGGTTTTATGCCCACTAAACCATTCAAATGGATCATTTCAACATTTCAGTATTTCAGTATTTACACAGCTTGTGTGTTCTTTAATTCTGATTTTTATGTACTGTTAGTTTTACTTACAGAAAAGTTGGTCCTTCGGCTCCCTCAAAAGCATCATCATGGATTTTAATTAGGTGCCAATTGTCTTTCAGAATCCTAAAGCGATTAAAAATTTCTTAATTACTGATCACCTCCAGTGGAACGCTTGAATTAGTATGTTAATGTAACACACTGACAGCATGCAAAGTTCATTTTAAACTACAGCCTAATTATACGGTACATAACCATAAAACCCCCAAACAACACACTGACAGACAGCTGAATGTTTACTCAGACTTAGCGACTAGAAGCCAAAGTGTGAATGATTAAGAAAACAATTAATGTTTTGTCTCATTTGCCATTTATTTACCCGTACATTATGTTCCTTACTTTTTGTTCCTTACTCAGATTTTACAATCTCAAAACAAACAAGGATCCTGCCACTCACTCGGAGACAAGCTCTTTGTAAACATGTCTGAACGAGGAAAACTATTACACACTGATAAGTGATACATACAACTTTTCCAGTCTGGTCCCGTTGAAGGCGTGAGAGTCGATCTCAATAAATCCATTTCTGACAAGATTCCTAAAGCAGTGATGCAGAGAAAGTGGAAAGTAAACGTAAAAAATACGAAATACTGCATTGAGTGAATCAGATTCACTCACTAAAGTTTCTTTTGGTTTGTTCATCTGAGTTCTGTGTACAGGTGTATTAAATGTGGTGCTGCTTTTTCACATGCATGTTGTGTGTGAATGTTTTTGGCCAAACCGAACTAGACAGATTTACAAAATGTTCTCATGTGTGTATGTTTGTAAATCAACTGTAAACTGACCAGGTAATTTCAAGGCACAACTGATTACGTTACTTTTAGCCACGGCCACAAAACTCTATAAAAGGCAAAGCTCACAGAGAGCTGAAAACGACAAAATGGTGACTAAACGGTGAAAGAACGCCTCCTAAGCTTGGTGTGTGCTAAATCTTCCAATAATGTAGCTCAGCCACTGCAGCGTGTCAGTTATCATAGACACATACTATTTCTTCTTCCATATAGAAGGTGCCATTATTTTTTTTGTCCCTAGTGGAATGGTCTTTTTTTTTTTTTTTTGATTGTTTATATATGTCTCTGCCAATTTGAAGCGGATCAGTCAAGGTTCATGTATGCTTCCATTAAAGTTTTGATAGCAACAATCTATCAAACAAACAGTAGTGATCATGAGTTTATGATGTATTTACTTTCTTAAAACAACGAACTGTATTTTCAGTGTTATACGTTTAATCAACCAATGTGTCAACGTTGATTGATCTAAAGTAAATAATACTGTAATCTTATTTAAATAAGTGAAGTGATATTTCATATATTCATGTTCATATGACGTCATGTACTGAACTCGGGCTTGCGGAGAAGCTTCCTGACTTTCTGAGTAGGAACTCCGAATTGAGGGGGTGTTTTCTTTGTTTCTGTCCTTGTTATGAGCTGTAGTCGAATGCAGCATAAGAACATTTTACTATCAAAAACACAGAATGCTTTTTCTAAGAGTGTGGTGTACTCACATGTGCGTGTCCGCCTTGGATATGCCTTGAAACGCGTTGGCTGGGATGCTGTTTAGTTGTGTGTTGTCTCCCATCTCCCTTAAAATAAAAAAGAGAGAAAAATTAAACATACAACTTACTCACTTACTCAACACAGATATTTATGTCCACACACACACACACACCCACACACAAGCATGCCTTCAGCTCTGTATTAAATGAGCTGGGCTCAAATCCAAAATCCATGCTGCAGTTTTGCAGGTGCACTCAGAAGGCCACACACTTAAATCAAGACGAGCACAAATCTGTGCTCTGAATCACAGCAGGACACGATTACTCACAGGAAGAAATCCAGTCCCAGTGAGGAGATGCGAGAAAAATCTGGGAAATGCCTTATTCCTGTGTTGCAGATGCTCCTAAATGAAATGAAGACAAAATGGAGAGAGGAGCTGATGTCATGTGATACCGTATTAGCACTATAAAAATGCAGACTTTTTTTTTTTTTTTTTCCTTACAGGTATCTCAGTCTTGGCAGATCTGTGAAGGCACCCTTTTCTATAACCGACAGGTGAATGATGTTCAGTATTGAGCTAATAAAGAAAAAAAAACATACAGCCATTTAGGGATTTCTAGTCACAAGTTATTGCATATCACAGCTAAATTTTTTATTATAATTGTTCAAAAACGTCTGTAATTAAAGGGGTGACTTACATTTCGATGAGATTGTAGATTGAGAGAAATGTCTCGCCTCGTATTTTTCTGATGGAGTCACTTTGAGAAATTTCACTGCAGAAAAAACAGACATTTCAGCAGCTATTAAAAATTATTATATTATACATACACAAATCTTTTAATATCTGTTCTAATGGCATTTTTAAAGCATAATTAGTACCTCTTTTTTTTTTTTTTTTGCCAAAACTACTAATTAGTTACTACTTCTTATTTCATGTTGCATAAAAAGATTTTTCTTCACACTTTAGAAAGTATTGAATCACTTTTAATGACATCTGATTTCAGGTTCATGGAAAATTCACAAAATGGCCTTGAAGGTTTTATGCTCATCTTTTTACCCCATTTCGCTCTCTTTACTCAGGGAGCTGCCTTCATTTTGAATTTTATTCCTAATCAAGACCCACTTACAATCAGTTTAGGACAATGTCAGTGTTTTAGGACATATGTTAAGCAGGAGCTCCGGCCGCTCTTCGAGAATGTAATTGGCATAATTGTCTTTTCCATTTTAAACCCATTACAGAAGAGATTACAGTGAAGAAGCTTCGCAGTGTTTTCTTGTGTGCGTCATGAGTACATAACGCAGCTTGTTCGCACCTTTGTTGGCTAAACGTCTGAAATGTGAGAGATTAATCGGTATTGTTTTTGATTTATTGTGATTAAAGTAATATGTTATCGGACCTTAATGTAACTTTGATAAAATTGACTGAACACATTACTTTTTTGGTTCATTTTTGAATTTTGGAGAAATATTAGAAGTCTAATACTAATTAGATCTATACTTAATTTGTAGGTGCTGGGGATTTTGTAGAAAAATCAGAGCAAAACACATTAACAAACCAAAAACAAGCAACAGCAAATCAGAAAACACAACATCCAAAGCAAAAAAAACACTACAATAAGCATGAAAACGAGACAGCAATTTCAGAAATACAACAGCATCAACTCAAAATGGAAAGGGGAGGCCCTTATTAAATATAGGTCCTTATTAAACATCTTTAGTGTAGGTCCTTATGAAACATCGGTAGCGTAGGTCCTTATTAAACATCAGTAATGTTTAATAAGGACCTACATGAATGATGTTTAATAACATGCTAATGATGTTTAATGTGTTTAGTTTCACAGACGTTCTTTCATTGTCGCAAGTAACAAAAATGTCCAAAAATTAAATGGAGAGATGCACAGTTGCAAGAAAAAGTTTGTGAACCGTATGGAATTACCAGGGATTTTGCATTGGTTATTCATAAAAAGTGGTTTGATCTTCATCTGTAACAATTACAGACAAACACAGTCTGACTAAACTGATAACATGTTAACAGAAGTACAAGTGTTTATTCAGCAATGAGGAGGAATTTTGAACCATTCCTCCCTATACAACTGTTTCTGTTCCTCAATACTTTTGGGCTGTCTTGTCTTCAGGTCATTCTTCCTGTTACCTCTGGGTCCTGTTTCTCCTCTTTCAGGATTGCTCCATCTATGAGCTTTGCAGGACGTCTACTCCTAGGGAGAAAAGCATCAGTTCCAAATTTCCTCCATTTGTAAGCAATTTGTCACATCATGGATTGATGAACACCCAGGTCGTTAGAAATGCTTTTGTAGCCTTTTCCAGCTTTGTGCATCTCTATAATGCATCTTCCAAGGTGGGATTGAGGCATGATGAGACACTCATCAATTGTTCTTGAGAACAGATTTGCCAGAAACCAGAGTTTGTGCGTCTTTAGCACCTCAAGCACCTGTACAACCCACACTTCCAATCTCATCTCCTTAAGTGAAACACCTGACTCCAGTCAGCACAGAAGTTCACTAACTTTTCCAGCCTGCACTGTGAATGAATACTCAGTACGTTCAATAAAGACCTGAAAACCACTATTGTATGTGTGTTATCAGTTTAGTCAACTTGTGTTTGTCTATAATTGTGACTTAGATGAAGATCAGACCACATTTTATGAATAATCAATGGTAATTCCAAAGAGTTCACAAACATTTTCTTGCAACTGTATCTGTATTTATCTGTATATCCACCCTTTGCTTTTATAACCGCCTCCAACCTCGTTCACACCCCCTGAACATCACGGGAACTTCTGGATCTTTTCAGTCCTAAACTTCAGCCCCCACATTCCTCTCGACACATTCTTACTCCAACAGCGTTAAAGCCAAGAGGGTCATGGCAAAACGTCCTTTCAAACTGATTTTGCTGTATGTTTTGAATTGTTGTTCTGTTACAGGATGCACCCACATTGGATTTTTTTCAGATGACCATTGAGATGTTGTTAGTGTTATTAGATGCTACAGCCAATACAGTCCCATAAAAAGGAAGAATACAAACTAACACAAAACCAACACCAGGTAAATAAACATTGAGAAGTGCAACAAGACAACAAAAATAGAGAAAAATATGTACACAAATGGTACAATACAGGCACCTTTTCCTTTTCACCACCCCATTGAAAATCCATGGAGAACTCAAACTTCGGCACTGGACTCTATCACATGAAAGCAACAGACGTTTTTGGAAAAGAGATTTTGTAACCGTAAAGTGTTATTTTATGATTACACCGAGGTTTGATCAGCCCGTGTGCTTTTGATTGTTTCAAAATGTGTTGAGGAGGGAACGGTTTGTAAAAGAAACATTTAAGTTAACCTGTATTTTGGCTAAAAGTGTACTTTGTTGAAGGAAAGAAATACATGCTGAGCAACTTGCGTATTTATCTTAATGTGAACTTCACTGGCATCCGAGATTTATTTTGTAATGATATTCTGAGTTTAAACTTCTTTCATCAACATTTTTCTTTGGATAACAGTCTTCTACATTACTTTCAACACAATGCCATTCGACTACGTGCTGATAGTGGTGCAGTGGGATTTAGCCCTCACTTCATTTCTACCTAAAGAGAGCGACTTAGTCCTTTAGTCCTTTAGTCTGGTCAGCTCTCTCACCTCCTCACCTGTACACTCTTCTCAAACAGATCAGCTTCCAAAGCCTTATCATTCATGCTAACACCACTGGTAACACCATTGTGTTCATCACTGCTAGTCACAGATGGCTAAATAGCCGAGCCGAGTCTCTGCTGTAACTCAGCATTGTATAAAGACATTATATTCTGGGACTTTGAGTCCAGCATTTGCAGTAACGTCTCTACTGTGTCTATGCTTGATTTCTCATTAATATAGTGTTGCTAGAAAATGGTGAGTGAGAATAGTTTGTTTGATGGAGCCAACAGCAAAACATGACTGTTATCACTTATATTCGAGATTGTTGACATTTAGTTTCCTATTAAGCACTGTGCTGTGCTAGCAATAACAATGTGACCCTTTGACATCAGTGAGAGCTAACGTCTCACAGGAACAACGGAAATACTGCAACAGCCAACAAATTAGCACTAAACACATCACAAACGTGTTAATGCTCAGTAATGGTAGCGCTACTTTAATTTAGCAACTTGATAATCGTTTAAATAATTGCATGTGATTGTAACTTGGGCCTTTACAGTCGACCATTTGTGAATGCACAAGCTAAATTGTTTGTCACATGTGCAGACGTAAAAATTTTAGTTACAACAAGGTATTTAGTGTGTTTGGTTCCGTTATCACAACTAGTAAAAATGACCAAAAAAAAAAGCAAAGATGATATACACTGTATAGGCATTCTCTAATATCTTCTATTTCCACAGATGTGGTGCCATGATAAGGTTCTGTCTTTATATGCAGATTCTTTCCAGTGATTTCTTGCATTGTTTCAAAGGACTTGGCTGTGCTTTACAGTAATTTATTGTTTTTCTCTGGTATATTGCAGTAATGGATTAGTACCAACATCTGCTATGAAGATGCATTTAATTTATAAGCGGTCTCTAAGAATTTCAATGCCTTGGCCTTTAACCATGAGAGCACTCAGAGAACACAGTGATCTGCCTTTTATAAACTCTATAAACTCTATAAACTGATTATAGGCTAGACAGGTTAGATTTAAACACAAGCTTTCAAACGTGAGCAATGATTAAGAAATCGAGGGTTTAAATGTAACAAACAATTGCAGTTTCAGTGTAAGACTCAGCACTTCTCTATCTATCGGCTTGGACGTCCTGAACAAAACAATCTGTCCTAGAGAATATCACCACATGTTAACCATATACAGTGGTGGAAATGCCGGATCCAGACTTGCTCAACTTAAATTGAAAGAAAATTAACTCTGGAATATGTGACCTAAAGCATCCTCTTGCTTTTTTTTTTTTTTTTTTTTTTGTAAAAAGTATTTAATACAATTGATTACAAAGTTTGCATACCTTTAGGAAATGAATCTTTAACCTTGGATGTAACGTAATTAAAAAAAAAAAGATTTAAGCTACATAATTAGGGTAAGTATTTAAAAGGACCATACATGCACTTTCCAGGTAGAAGATACACACTAAATGTACAAAAGGTGTGTGCTTGAGGGAACCCAGCGACAAGGACAGTTTAGGTACAGTACCCTTTATTTCTGAGAAAGTGACAAGCAATCAAAAATAGTAAAAACTTGCATGTTAAGATATTAATAAAACAGTCAGTTCAAAAGTTTCTAAATACAATTGCATTCTAAATTTTTTTTTATAAATAATGAAAATAAGTTTTTTTTTTTTAGTATTGTAATCTACACTATACGGCCAAACATTTGTGGACACCTGACCATCACACCCATATGCGGTTCTTCCCCAAACTGTTACCACAAAGATGGAAGCACACAATTGTATAGAATGTCTCTGTGTGCTGTAGCGTTACAGTTTCCCTTCACTGGAACTGAGAGGCCCAAACTCTGTTCCAGCATGACGATGCCCCTGTGCACAAAGCGAGCTCCATGAAGACATGGTGTGTGAAGG
>CM075030.1:1849825-1861980 GCA_037576675.1 Pangasius sanitwongsei | reverse complement strand
TGGAACCTCTTCAAATAAAGCTGAAAGTCTACACTTCGATCACATCTTGATTGTTTTATTTCAAATCCATTGTGGTGAAGTATAAAGGCAAAGTCACAAAAACTCTGTCATCGTCCAAATACTTCTGGACCTAACTGTACCTAACTCCAACCACGTGTTCAACGGCAAAGCCACAACTAAACGAACAACGGATGTTTGTTGCTAACTAACAGCTAATGCGGAGCACCCAGGCCATTCACGGTGGTGGAGCAAATGCATTCTAGACAGCAAATTGGATGAGTACAGAATGAATCATCAAAACTTTTTCACTGTTTTCCTGGAAATGTTAAAAAAAAAAAATCAGGTAATTTTTTTTATTACACAAATAATACTAGTTTATTTGTGTCAACTGAGTCAAGAGACTCACACAAAAAGCTCTGAAACACCAATTTTGATTTGTCAGTCATTAAAACAACACTTTAGGATCAGGTTAATATCAAAGGCAGAAGCTGTGGTTAGAGATGTTGATTTGTCTGAAGATTCTTACAAGTGAAAAGAGAGAGAAATTATACTTTGGTTATATTTATGATGACCAGCACAGCCATTTTACCCGTCCATCAATGTCAATGATGTCTGAACGCGCATACTCCGAGGTGTTAGGACTGAAAAATAGAAAAAGGGCACTCTGACCGACTTAGAGCCGGTGACGTGGAGCCTCTTTTGATGAGCTTTTGGAAACCATTAAACCTTCCTCTGCCTGCTCTACATCACAACTCACAATAGTAGAACGCAGCATGTGGCTCATCTTTTCTGAAAAAAAACACCCCCCCCAACAAAACAACCGAGGAAGCGACACTGGCATGGCGTAGCGACTGAGTCCTGGTTTATAAAAACATCACCTCAGCATGGTGAATCATCAGCAATGCTGTAGGCAAAAACATGCTGCATGTTCACCCGCTCTCACCTCCGTTACATCATAATCACAGTGTTAGCTCAGATTTTTAAAGACAAAACCTTAAACAGTATGTGCAGGATGATCATTTTTGCAAACGTGTGTACGTGTGTGTGTGTGTGATTTCAGGCTGGGATCTATTTGACATGAGCCTAGCTGAGGGTGGAAGTCTATTTAGGAACACAGAGATACTTCTCAGGGTTAAGTAGTCTTACACAGTTACTCACGTGGAGCCGAGAGAGCCTGTTTCACACACGCACACACACACACACACACACACACACACACACACACACAGTAAGGCTTATCTGTGGTTTATTAGAGATTATGGAACGCTGACTGTTCATAAGATTTTTGAGCATGAACATTTTAAACTTAAATATTTTAAAGCTTTCTATCATTTCATATGATTTGTTTCATATTTATAAAATATATTTATTGATTAATTAATTGATTGTCTTATTAGCATAGCAGCAGTTTTCATATAAAAAGTATATTTAAATAAATAAATGTATTTAAATTTATTTATTTATTCACCAGATGTATGAGGGGCTCTGTTAAATTAATTAATTAATTAATTAAAGCCCCTTATATTTTGCTGAATATATTATATTTCTTTACACTTTGATTGATATTAATTACATCAACTAAGCATTAATTAAAGGCAACTCCAAAAATATTGGCACCCTTAAAAAAGAACACTACAGAATGATTTAAAAATGTCCACTTATACAATTAGACAAATGAATTACTTTCCCTCTAAATAACAACAACAACAACCCCAATTTCATTCAAACGATATAGTATTTTCTCCCAACACCACATGTGACAAAATTATTGGCGTCCCTGCAGAATATTTTAAGATGCCAGAGATGACTGTTTTGATTCTTGGAGTTTGGAATCAAGTTTCATATTCAGCTATTAAACGACACTTCCATAACAACAAGCTGTTGCATGACACAAAAGAAACTGTTCTTTGGAAGCTTCATTGGACCTACAATGTTGTGGTCAACGTCATGAGAACAAAATCAAACTTTTTTTGAACCAGTTGATAGATCTTTCTGTAGCTGCTAATCAGATCATGGAGTGATGGAATCAGTGATGATGGGATTGATTTGTTTGTGTGTTATGTAGAATAATACAACATCGGCAAAAAGGCTTGCTTCATGTTGGTGTGAATTACTCATGAGTCCTACTCTCTGACTGATGCAGGAAATTCAGTAAATAATATGATTCAGTAAATAATATGAAGAGTAACGGTGATAATGTGCATGACTGCCTTGTTTTTCTATGTAAAGTGAATGATTTAGAGAGAAATAAATCCGTTAATTATGACTGAGGTGTATAGCATTTTAATCCAGCTAATACACTACTGTCCAAATCCAAAGCTTATAAGAATAATAGGAAAGAGAAAAGGTCAGCAAACCCTAACAAACAGTTTTTCAGAAACTTTTCAGCAATCACGGTTGGAGTTTTAAGGCAGCAAGGTTGCAGAAATGTACTCGATTAAAGAAAGTCTCGCTGTAATAAAAATGGTTTTATCGCAGTGGACTAACTAAAAGTCGCAATGGTTAAGATTGGGGGCATGCTTCCTCCGAGGCACTGCTCATGCTGCGTCACAGGGCTGTGTAACACACTTGGAGTAAAGTGCTATCTACCCTCTTCCGTATACATGAGCTCACAGACACACGGGATTGGCTACTGCTCCTGTGATTGACGGGGAGAGGGAGTAAGCCCCTCCCACCCAGATAGCACAGACATTTTTGCTCTCTTGGACTCCTGGATGATAGAGCGAACACTTATTAAACACTTTTTTAGAAACTTTTCAGCAATCATGGTTGGGGTTTTAAGGCAGCAAGGTTGCAGAAATGTGCTCGATTAAAGAAAGTCCTGCTTTGATAAAAATAGCTTTATCACAGTGGACTAATGGAAGTACTACAGTACAACAGATTCCAGAGAGCTACACTCTCATTTAACGGTTCTTCGTTTGTCCCTCTGAAGGAACCATTAAAGTTTCTATGTCGAACTCTATAACAGAGTGTTTCCCTACCATAAAAGTTAGAACTCTCAGAGTAAACTAAGAACCCTTAATTATCCGATGAAACTTTTTTTTTTTCTTGTACCAAGTACCAACCTTTTAAATGACAGTTTCTAGATATTAAGAAGAAAATAATGAGCAATATTTTGGAGTTTGCCCCACACACCTACTCAGTTAATACATACACTCTTAGAAGAAGGGGTTCTTCAAGGGTTGTTAGCTTCCAAAAACACTTTCTGATTGGAAACAACTTTATTCTAGGGCTCTACATTGAATTAGATATACATTTATTAATGACAGTGGACATTTTGTAGGGCATTTGTTCGGTTTTAAGATAAGTTAAATAGATGAATGTGTGTCAATGTTCAAAACATGTCTAGTTTGCCCCCTGGTGATCGGTAGTGTATTTGCAATTCTTAACACATAGGGAAACTTTCTAATCTGTACATCATTATTGAATTTTATGCAATGCACATCTCCCTACTCAGCTGTATAAAATAAAATAAGGTTTCATTTTTGTATTTTAAACACCTCTGCTTTTTCAGGATGACTGAAATGATGTGTGAAGTACAGAATTATCTAATAAATGGTTTTTATTTCTTTATGTTGTTTTTAAACAAAAATATCTGAATTGCCTCCAGGACAGTTTTGGAAATAATGTTAAAATAACAAAAAGACTTGGTTTTCCCAATAGCCATGCTCACACTGTTGCATATGGTTTCACACTGTTTCCACGCTCTCACTCTTTCGTTGTTTCATATGCCATGTAGGAACCATGAATGCAACTGTAAATGGACAATAAATATGACATTTTTTTCCAAACTCTTCAGGTTCAAGTTAGAAATATAAACAAAAGCTGACATCTGCACTTTGACCCCATCATCATCATTTAACAAGTAATGGACCAATCCTTAAGATCAGGGATTCTGCCAAAAGGAAAATGAGGACAATAAATCAGCGAGTGTTTGTTAAAGCCAGTACTGGAGCACCACTTGACTGCTTTCCAGGATCTGTAATGTCTCCTCTCACCAGCAGGTGGCGCAGCTCTCCCTGTAACCTGCTGCTTTTTTCCTCTGCTGCTGGATTCGCTCTCACACAGAACCCAGTTGGCCTTTGATCACTTATTCATTCAGATCTAACGAATAACGAATGCTGGAATACAGGACAAGCATGTTTGGCTCCTGTGGATGTGGGTTAATCAGAAAGCAGCTGGGGGAGATGATGAGATTCCCAGCTCAGTGTCTCTTATCTCCTAAGGCTTCTTTTGCATGATAGTGATGACTCATTTTAGAGCAAATGATGATCTGCTTCATATGGAGTCATGGTTTGTTGATTTTATGACCTAGCCTGTGAGGATAAACACTTCTCCTGGAAGAGGCCTTCGCCAGATTGACTTCGAAATAATCACAAAAAAATCCCACGCTCATGAGTTAAACGACTTGAAAGGAAATAAAAACGCACTGTAGTGGAATGTCACTGATGCAATAGCTAATTTGTAATTAAAAATTCGAAAAATAGGTTAATGCCATTTTGGTGAAAGAATTATATATACATATAGTCTATTACTGCTCAGAATAAATTACTGATGGGGGAAAAACGTTATATTTATATTCCACTCTGTTATACAGCCATGCACTGAAAAAAAAAAAACATCACATCAACATCTCATTACTTATGAGAAAAAAACACCACACCATTATTACAAGAAAACATCCAGTTATTATAAGAAAGACATCTCATTGTAATGATGAAACATCTTGCTATTACAAGAAAACATTATATATATTATGAGAAAAACATCTTGTTATAATGAGGAAACATTTTGGTTTTTACGAGAAACACGTCTTGTTATTATGATAAAAGATCCCGCTATTACGATGAAACATCTCATTATTACAATAAAGCATCTCCTTAATACAAAAAAACCATCTTGTTACTGCGATAAAGCATCTTGTTATTATGAAAAAAACATCTTGTTACTGCGATAAAGCATCTTGTTATTATGAGAAAAACATCTGATCATAAAACATCTTGCTAATACGATAAAGTGTGTCATTATTATGAGAAACACATCTCATTACTAGGATAAAACATCTTAATACGAGAAAAGCATCACCTTATTACGAGAAAAGCGAGAAAATCACGAGTAAAAACATCTCGTTATTACGATAAAGCATCTCGTTATTATGGGAAAAACCTCTCGTTGTAACGAGAAAACATTTGAGATGTGATTTATGATTCACAATTTTAATTTGTGAAAATGGAAAGTACTACATATTAACAGGATGGAAAGTAATATGATGAAAAATCTCAAAATACTAATTAAATAAAATTAAATCTAAAAAAAATGTCACTGTGTACATGTGTATATGTTTAGTAGATTGATCCAAGTTATTTCTTTTTAAAATATTGTATATTGTTATGACAGATTTTCAGTTAAGAGAGTGGTACATATTGCTTGGGCACATTGGGAAAATGGATAAAATTAAAGTAATATACAGTATGTGTACATCTTTAGACAACATACTAGGAATGAAATTTAAAATCAGTCTGATACTTTACTTTAGAGTTAATATGGGATTTTTTTTTTTTTTTCAAAAAAACAGACCTAAAAATCATAAAACAGCAAATTATCACCTGCTCATAGCTGCATTCAGTATATTACAGGCTGCTTGGCATTCGACTGCCTGATGTATTTATTGGAAGAACTGTGTGTGAATAAACACATGGTTCATTTAACGCTTTCAGTCACACCTGTTCATATCATTCATTTTTTTTTAATGTAAAACCCTGTTTGGGGAAATGTTTTGTATTAATATGTACTGAACATATTGTCCTCCTACATTCTTTTATACAATAGTGCTCACAGACACAAAAAACTACTGAACTGTATGTATTTGTGTTTCGAGTCATTTACCCGGTCATTAGTCAAGCTATTCGAGCTTTCAGAAGCCTTCTGTTGGTTTTAGTTCCTTATGTTGCTTTTTTTCCCTCCCCTTTTTAAAAAAACAAAACAAAAAGATCTGAAATAATGTTAAAACAACAAAAAGACTTTTGGTTTTCCAACAGCCATGCTCACACTTTCACCGTTTCATACCATGTACCATGTAAAGGGACAATAAATACGACACTATATATATATATATATATATATATATATATATATATATATATATATATATATATATTACAGAAGAGTGTTCTCATTCAAAATATAAATATTAAAAAAAAAAGCTGACATCTGACATTTGATCCCATCGTCATCATATTTCAAATCCATTGTGCTTGAGATCAGAGCCACAAGAACGATCATTCAGATCTGTTTTCATTTTAATTGCGCTCATTTAACTCCAGCTTCTTCTCCCATCAAACACAGAGCTGCTATATAAATATTTTAGGCCCCATCAGTGTGTAAATTGGATATATGGTGCAAATACCATTGATGGCACACACACACACCGACGCCGCAGAGAAGCTCCAGCTTTGTCCAGTCGACTGTAAACTTAATCAGGCAATTAAAGCGACTCATTTTAAAATGCACCAGAGGATTTCAGGCGAGCTGACAGTAAAGCCATAGCACTAAATGGGGATAAATTAAAGGGCAAATCACAAAGTTTGCATGCTGGAGCCATTTTACTTGCAGCTGCGCTTGCTGGAGAACCTGGCTACTGATTTAGTTAGCTTGTAAGAAAACCTGCTAGTTTATACAAAAACAAACAAACAAACAAAAACAACAACTACAAAAAAAACATTTAGTCAAAAATTAGCTGGCTTGCTTGCAAACTTCTACTGCTTTACAGAACAAAATATTAATGCTATTCAGCTTGCTAGCAATCCTGCTTACTAGCTTTAATGACACAATATAATAGTAAGCCTAAAGTTAGCTAGTTTTATAGCATAATAAATACATAATATAAAAGCATAACACTAGCTATTTTTTTTAGGGAGCCTGGCTAACCACTAAAATCTGAAATGGCTGAAACTATTTTAGAAAATGAGGAAGATGGAGGAGTTGAAAGCTTAGAGAAGGAGTCGAGTCGAGAATTTTTAAGTTTGACTCAACTGAGTGCAAACAGAATCTCACAAAGTTAACTAGCCTTCTTGGCTATAAGTTTAAACAATATATTAGCATAATTTTAGCTAGGTTGCTTCAGAAACTAGCTATTAATTTCAACTAGGCTATGTTATTTAGCTTGTAAGAAACCCTACAGCATAATGGTTGGTCCAATGTTAGCTGGCTTGCTAGCAAACTACTTGAATGTTACTAGTTTACAGATCACAGTACTGCTAGCAAACCTGTTTGCTGTAAGCCTAATGTTAGCTAGTTTGCTTGTAAAAAAAAAACAAACAAACCTAATGGTTTATATATCACAACAATTAGTTTAATGTCAATTGGCTTGCTAGCTTTTAAGCTAGATTCCTAGCAAACATCTACTGATTTACAGAATATAACACTAATGCTAGCTAGCTTGCTAGCAAACTTACTTACTGGGTTTAATTACACAATATAGCCTAATGTTAGATAGATTTCTAGTGACTTTGGCTACTGATGTACACCATATAAACGCATAAAACCAGCTAGCTTTTTCACCAACTTGGCTAGCTACAAGTCAAAAAGCAACTGTTCATTCATTTTAGCCCCAGAATGAATCTAAAATGATGAAAAACAAGCGATGGAGAAATCCAAAAACTAAATGAAAAAAACGCAATGAGCGCAACTAATTTTTATTTGTAGTTGCACAGGTTTTGCAGTCACATGAAATATCATGTAATGAATAAGACTTCTTTTACTTGTTAACATTAACGTTTAGTGTTAGTACATATACTGTATATTTGAATGTTTTAGGGCTCGGCTATGGAATATATTCAGAAATAATAAAGTCTGGTGTTCTTCGTTAATAAAGAAAAAGCTTTAAACTGGGAGGATCGCTGTGATTCTGATTATTTTCACGCCGCAGGATGCTGAAGAGAGGCAGCTTGCTGTGGAAACCGCAGTCTCATCTTATTCCTGCAATGAGGTTAACTTCATGATAAGAAGGTGAGGCGGCTACGCTTTTTTCATCACTCTCTTGACATACACACTTTTCCTCGCTACATAATTACAAGCACAGCACCGATTCTTCAGCCAGTGTGTAACTGGAGCAAAAGTTATGACATCGGTTGGCTGGTAGTGTGGAGACGGAGAAACAAACAGAAGCTGATGGCAAATCAGGAAGCTGGGCATGTGTGTGATAGACACGCATTTGATGGATACAATCAGGGCAGCGCTGACACACACACGTCAGCAGGCTGCAGTCACCCGAGCTGCTCATGTCAGTGCTGTGGGATTGAGTTTGATTTGTTCGAAGTGTGCTGAAGAGCTGATATTCGCTCACTACCTCTTCTCCTTCTCCTGTCAATGTCACGGGATTTAGCTAAGGATTTAGCTATTAAGTATCCTGCATTATATCACAATGCTGTCGAATTCTCGATTCTGATTGGTCAGAATTCTGTGGCGTTGATTCATTTTCTGTAACAGCAGCTGCAAATCAAAGGCTCGTATTAACGCACTCGATATGGAGACTAATAATAAACAATTTAAACGTGTTATTTAACAAAAAAAATAACATTTAATTGTTGATGTGGTGAAGTTTTCTATAAGGAGTAGTTTATTATAAGTAGTAGTAGGAAGGAGTCTCCAGTGTCAGCACTTCGTAAAGTATTCAGGACAGAGGAGCTTCATCACACCACCCTTTTGTTGATTATTGATTATTTTATACCATGGAAGGAAAAATACTTGTTTCTGATTGGCTGTGCATTAAATTCCTTACATGAGCAATCTAAATTTAGTAACGTAGCACTGTGGCGTTCAAATAGAACCCGTAGACATGTACAGGCGAACACACACCATGCTCGTCTTTCAAATGGTTAAAGTTGTGTGAACACTGTTGCTAGGCAACTATGAAATAGAGGTACACCAAGGAGAAGCTAGTGAGTGAGTGAGTGAGTGAGTGACTAAAGCTAACAATTCATCTACCTGACACGGAGCTGTTAACTCTTTTACAAACAATATAGAGGCACAGTGACCATGTAAACAAGATAACTTTATAGAGAATATCAACATTTTCCTCAGGTGTGTTGGTAAATTTCTTATAAAAGATGCCGTATTAGTAAAATGACACTAATTACAGTTAGCATGGATTGCAAACTGAACTTCCATACGTGCGCCATTTTGTGAATCGTCAATATTTTGCCACAACTCGCGAACTTGTCCTCAGATTTCCCAGTCCCAAAATGGTGCGAGGTTGGACTTTTTTTTTTCATGGGCAATCTTTTTTTTTTTTTTCTAAAAAAACATGCCAAACATGATGGTATGTGAGTTAATGCTAGACAAATCCTGACAGATGTTTCATCCACAGCACATCACTCTCAATCTGCAATGAAAAATCTGAAGCTAGAATAATAAGAGCCAAGTGAATGTGTGTACCTTTATTAACAAGGAAATAAAAACAGTTCTTGGTAGTGGACTCTATGAATAATATTATAATATGCATAATATGAATACATAGCAGTGTGGAAATAGCAACACACACACACACACACACACATGCACACACACATGCAGTGTAAAGTAATAACAGGGTGGGGAACATAATGAGCAACAAAAGGCAAAGACGCAGCAATTTCAGCATCTTATAAATCCTCCAATTAGTGTTAGAGAGAGACTTCTGGGATGTCGGTTTAGGTGCAGTTAAAGAGTAGCGATGCCTCTGCTCCCTCCTTTTTTTCACCAACACGCACACACACACACACACACACACACACACACACACACACAAGGCCCTAACTACGCATTCTCATTGGTTAAGAGGACATAGCATGTGTGAACAGTTTACACACCTGGAGGGAAATAAATGACGGTAGCACTTTCTATAACGGCCATGCTTATAATGACTCATGAATACATTCGGAACATGTTATGCATTTATAATACATTATACACGTCATTATAACTTTTTAGGGAAAAGCCATTACAGTTTGTAGCATTGTTTATAAATTATAACGTAGTGTTTATAATGCATTATCTTGCCAGTTTATATTTTATATATGCTTTATGCATTATAAATAGGGCCTGGTGATACTTGTTAACATGTTATGATCACTTCTTATCTATAAAGTGTACTACATTTTCACATATAATTATAACAATGTGCATAATGCCTTATGAGTGCATTATAACATAATATGAACGTGTTCATACTTTATTATAGCTAAGGCCTTCATAAAATAATCAGTTGCAGAGTGGTACCAGTAACTCTACTTAATCACACCACCCTGTCGATGATTATTTTCCTGGAACAGCACGACACTATGTGGTTTTTTTTCTTACGTAATCTTTACCTAATTTTAAGCAATCCATTTTTGTCCATTAATGCTTTTGCTTTGTGTTGTGTGTGTGTGTGTGTGTGTGTGTGTGTGTTGCTGCATTGCTTGTATTCTTCCAATCACCACAAGGGGTCAGAAAAGTTCTGCTAAAATTCTACACTGAAACTCTCAGACCAAACACACACACACACACACACAAATACTGTATACTGTCAAACACAGCAGCCTGACATAAAAACAGCCAAAAGTATTCATTCCACATTTCACTCCCTCGAACTCCCAGACTGTCTCTGAATCTGGCTTGATTTGGACATGATCCAGTGAAGTGTGCTTTGTGTTTGAGTCAAGTAAACTCTCTCTTGCTTGTTTCCGTGCGTTCAGTCAGACGTAACTGACGAGGAAACGAGGCTTGCTTTCAGTGATGCTTTTAGATCCGGGATCACTTAACAAAAAATGGTGGGTGAGGGAGGGTGGTGGAAAGAAGCAGGAAATAAAAACAAAAAACAAAAAAAAACAACTGGTAACAATGAGCTTTCTCTGCACACACACTCACACCGCAGTGCTCAGTTGCTATGGCAACGGGCCTCAGGAACTCGCCGGTGTGTCTCCTCCTCCCGGAGTGCGGCCGAGCTTGGATGGGACGAAAGTCTGAAATCTGAAGTGGCCCGGGTTCAACTGGGCCAGAGTTCTTGCAGGTGGCTCTTTTCAGATGCAAGGACCAGCTGAGGACGGAGACAGAGTTCTGCTGTTTGAGGTCTCGCTGTCAAAGAGACGCAGTTGTGTTTCCTTCATGAAACAGTTTACTTATGAATGCCTCATTCCCATTCCACCCTTCTCCCGCCGCATCTCTTCACGCCTGTCCACCTCTGAATAAGCCAAAGTGATGAAAAATTCTCTGAATCCAGCACCGAAGCAACACACGTCTCGTTGTTTTTTTGTTTCTTCTTTCTTCAGTTTAGACTGTACCAAATAGGTGCAATATTACTTGTAGTGGATGATGACTGAAATGTTGTGAGATTAAATTCTTGACAGAAAAAAAAGTTGACATCCAAAATTTGCACACATTTACATTTCACACTTTTTTTTTTTTTTTTTTTACATAATTCATTTATTTTAATATGTCAATTTTTCCCACACATAACCACTTTTTATTATTTTTTTATTATTTATTTTTCCACAAGTTGGCATGCATGAAACATGTACTGCATGCGGTGTGATTTTTGCACATAATTTATTTTCACATACTGCATTTCTTTCATGAGTCAACTAGTATTACTGGCACTAAGTGAGTTTAGTTTCAGTGGCAGTGCACATATCCCAACACAAGAGTGCCAATACTTCTTTCTTTAGTGAACAAATAGATGTGCAAACTTTCACTTAATGGCTGCCCACACATCCAAACACGGCCAAGGGTACTAACAATTTTATCTCTAGAACACATATAGATGTGCAAACCCTCACAAAATGGCTACCGACATACCCACACACAGACAATGGTGCCAATACTTTCATCTCTAATGAACATATGGGTAAGCAAACTATTAATTCAATTCAATTCTATTTGTATAGCACTTTTAACAATGGATATAGTCACAAAGCAGCTTTACAGAAATATATAAATTTCACTTTAATGGCTGCCGACACACCCAAACAGCCAGTGGTGCCAATATATATATCTAATATATATATATATATATATATATATATATATATATATATATATATATATATATATATAATATTTTTATATATATATATTTTTATGTAAAAAAAATATTTATGAACAAGATATTTGAAACCAATATAATAAAAAAAAACACA
>CM075030.1:1823718-1846594 GCA_037576675.1 Pangasius sanitwongsei | reverse complement strand
TCTGTAAAGCTGCTTTGGGACAATGTCCATTGTTAAAAGCGCTATACAAATAAAACTGAATTGAATTGAATTGAACAGTTTGATGAAGAACCACATATGGGTGTGACGGTCACGTGTCCCCAAACTTTTGGCCATATAGTGTACACGGTTTATATATAAATATGTTTTTTTTTTCCTTCTAAATTATGGCTCTGTAGCTTTGGCTGAAACTAATTACTGAATAAATTCTTAAATCCACTGTTATTGTATTGTTACACCGAGGTTCTTCGCTACTATCTGATATTTCGCCCTTTCAAATAAATCATTTTAGTGTTGCTCGCAGGGGGGTCAAAATTAAATTCCAACCTCGACCTATTGGTTTAAAGCTAAACTTTAATTACTCATTCCAGGTTAGTTAATGTGGGGCAGCGGCCGCACTACAGACAATTCTTCTCCGCGGTTAATCTGGTGAAAGGAGGGGCTGTGCCGGACGGCCGTTCTGTGACAATCAGGCGTTAATTATGCGCAGGGAGCCAGTCGAGCGTGGCCAAATGTCATTAACACACACCCGCGGCCCGTCTCTATGAGAAGGGCACTCATTACTTTCTATTATTCTGAGAGGAGCATCAGTCATATGCAGCAAAGACACACCACCAGGACGTCTGCATGAGGCGCAAACAGCATGACAGACAAACCTGTGTGAGGCGCATTCACAATTTTAGTACTGTCTCACTTCACACGAGAAATGGAAGAAATTTAAGAACTAAGGAAGAAAAACACAAACTAATGTTTCACAGACCACTATTACTACATAATACATTTGACGATTAACAGTTAAATTACACTATTTATATGCAATATATATATATATATATATATATATATATTGTTATAGGAAAATAATCAACGACGTGATGGTGGGATGAAGCGGATGGTGTGAAGTTGATTATTTTCTATAACAGAACATCCTGAAGTGTTTTATTCCACTTACACCACAGCAACTTACCAACTGTTACAATTTTTATTTATTAAAAGGAGGCAACATCATACTTTTTATCCATTTATAGTTATATTTAATGTTGTGGAATGTGCATGAAGCAAAGTTAATTCCTGTTCTTGCTTACGCCATAGCAGCAATAACCAGTGCTGACACTGGAGACTCATTCCATGTTAAATAAACCGTATCCTCACAGAAACCTGTGTAACAATTATACATTTGTTAAATAACAATACAGTTTTTTACCTGTTAATGATCAGGTTTAGGTTTTTGTCATTTATCAGTTAGACAGAAATCACTCGCTGCTGCTGAGGACACATGTGGACAGCCTAGAGATACATGAGATAGATGAGATTACTGAGGATGGTACCACTTAGATACCATGAAGATGGCTTTGAACTGCAATTGATACAAATAGTTGTGCTACGATAGCTTTAGGACTGCAATTTGCATAACAGTTTTGCGCTCAGGTCTCCATCAGTGAACAGTGGATAAGTTCAACAAGACAGACTTCATGTGAAAACTGTAATGAATTTCCTGGTTACACAACGGCACTTTTTGACGATGTAGTACACAGTTACAGAAGGGATTTATTCATAATCGCACTATCGGGTGTCACCCAGATGAGGATGGGTTCCCTTATGAGTCTGGTTCCTCTCAAGGTTTCTTCCTCATATCGTCTCAGGGAGTTTTTCCTCACCAGCGTCACCTCTGGCTCGCTCATTATTTATATTTACATCTCGAATTTATATATTTCTGTAAAGCTGCTTTGTGACAATGTCTACTGTTAAAAGTGCTATACGAATAAAATTGAATTGAATTGAACTGAATCGATAGGAGCGTGTGCTGTACAAATCTCTGTGAATGAGCTGTTACTATAGAAACGAAAGTATTTGAACCAGCGCATGAATATTAACCTGTGATTTGTAGCTGCACTTCTGTATATTTATTAAAGCTGTTACTGATTGAGGACTTTTGCTCATCCATAATTATGACCACTTGTGAAATCTCTTTTACCATGAACAGCATCTATAATAAACCTTCTCAAAAAAAAAAAAAAAAAAAAAATCACTGTGGGATGGATGTCTCTGTTCCATCACCCGTTCGTCCCCGTCTCCGATCTGCCCAATCGTACATTTTTAAAAAGTAACAAAACTAAACAGGGTGGAATAAATTGGCAGCGAATTCACTTCCTGAGCCTCGTTAGTGAAACCTGTGAAGACATCTGCTCCTAAAAGGAGCTCGTACTAAAGATTTCTACCGGATTCACCAACACGCGCTCGTAAACCTGACACCTGCGCTCCCGAGACACACATCTGCAGCAATCTGTGTACATTATAATAACCATGGTGTAGACGCAGACCTAAGAAAGGTCTCAGTTTCTGTCAGCAGTGAAACATTCGGATGCTTTGACCTGTGTTATTAAAGTAAAGGGTAAATCCTGCCACATGTTGTTCCAGTAATCTGGACCTCAACACTTTTTTAATCAAGTTCACCAAACCTACACTTTATAAAGCTCTGCTGCATCTTATCAAACCTATAGACATTTTCTTTAGCAAAACACACAGTCATTTTTACTTTGATGTTCATCACAGATGCCAGCAAATTCTTTTTTAATGAAAGGATAAATGAGACACGTTAGTATATTAAAGCTATATCTGACAATATTACACATTATTATTCATATTGTAGGGAGGGAAAAATCTGAAACAGACAAACTGTTACACTGCAAAAAATGATAAATGAAGGAAAAGTTATCTAATATTATAAATTATTATATAACAAATATAAGACCATTAAGCCTAGACTTTTTCTAATTTTGCTTCTTTCTAGAAATAAATGCTTATGCAATAATGAAATTGCTTTCAACAAATCTTACATTTGTTTAAAACAATCTCATAAAGAGAAATATTTGTTAATTTGGCTGTATTCCAGATATATTTACTTGCTAAGATATCATATATCAAGATTATATGCTGTGATTACATTACATTTATTCATCTAGCAGACGCTTTTATCCAAAGCGATTTACAAATGAGGAAACGCAAGCAACGAGATAAATCAAGCAGAGAACAATACAAGTAGTGCCATGATACGAGATTTTTAATTAAGTGCTAGAGGAGCAATGTGCACAAAGTAGAGGTGCAAGAGCGAGTGTAAGTGCAAATTTCTTTTTTTTGAGTGGGGACAAGTTAGGGGTTAGTTAAGTGTTCATGGAAGAGGTGGGTCTTTAGCCTTTTTTTGAAACTAGCGATGGATTCTGCTGAAGTTCATTCCACCACTGAGGGACAGTCAGTTTGAAGGTTCTGGAAAGGGACCTCATGCGTCGCTGAGAAGGCATTACCAGGCGTTGGGCGTTAACTGATTTGCGGGAGGGAACATAAACCTCAAGGAGAGCGTTGAGCTACTTGGCCGCTGTTCCGGACAAGGTCTTGTACGTGAGCATCAAGGCCTTGAATTTGATGTGGGCAGCTACAGGAAGCCAGTGGAGGGAGACGAAGAGGGGTGTGACGTGGGTCCTTTTGGGCTGGTTGAAAACAAGGTGTGCTGCTGCATTCTGAATCATCTGCAGGAGTTTGATGACGCTGGCTGCAAGGCTCAAGAGTAGTGAATTGCAGTAGTCCAGTTTTGAGATAACAAGAGCCTGGGCTAGTAGCTGCGTGGCATAATCAGTGATATACGGTCTGATTTTCTTGATGTTATGCAGAATGAACCTACGGGAGACCGTGCAGTGATTAATCAATAAAAGCAAAAACATGATTCAAAAGACTGTGGCCGTTTTAAAACCTTTTTAAATAGTCTCATACACAGGATATTAAATATTTAAGGAACACAACTACTACAACACTTTATAACTTTTTGTCAATTTATTGCTCTTTATCTAAATGTTGTGAGAAATAGAACTTTGAAAATGCCATTGATTAAAAAAAACCCTAAATAAAACATTATTTGTTACTGGCATATGAGCTACTTGTTAAGAAAATCCAACAAAACATAATGCACTAAGATTATAAGTGTTATAAACACTGCTTATAATGCATTCAATTGCATAACGATTAATAAACGCATTATAAATATAGCTATAAACTATAATGACATTTCATAAATAATTACAACAATGTGTATAATGTCTTATCTATGCATCATAACATGGTATGAATATATTCCTAAGTCATTATACAGTACATATCATAGAAAGTGTCACTGATTTTATTCTCCCTGGATGAAGCAAAGATTTCTCATTTCTTTGAGATTTTGATGCACTTCCAGATGGAGCTTTGAGCCAAACTGGATGCTGATTATAGACTTAATTAAAAAAGATTTCAAGCATCAAATCCCAAATCTTTTTATTTAGCGAATGACCAAAACGACAGATTGTGGGACCATCATAGGAGCAAAGTCCCCTGTGTTCAATGGTATCGATTTCCTGACCACAGTGTTAAATATTTCAGAATAAGAAGGATCAGATTTCTACCCGGACGCTTTCTCTCGCATGACTGCGGCAGGTTGTACATCCTGAAAATCTCACAATTTCACACTTCGTGCACAAAGTGTCCATACCAGATTTGTCTGGAAATGGAGATCTGACTAAATACAAACGCCGAGCTGGAGCGAGAACATATGTGACTATTCAGATGGACGCCTGTCCAATTAGACCTCCTGCAGAATGAAGCATCTGTCTGTGATCGTCCTGCCTGACCTGAAAGCCTTCATCTGCTTCCTCGGTTTTTGGACGAGAGGAGCAGAGAGTGACAGTCGCAACGCTAGAGAAACGGTGTGCTGCGACAAATCGGTGTAATTGTTCTAATTAGACCTGCTGGGTGGTTTAATTCAATGAGTTTGGCAGTGTGATGCTGAGGAGTCTACAGACACACACACACACACACCGATGTCATTAGGCATCTCTTATAGGAACACACCTGTCTCAAGGCACTCAAGGTTTCCAGTCCTCTGTAAGGGAGTGACTCAAGGGCTCTTACTTTAGTCGGCTGGCTGGAACTGCAAATTACAGATTTATATCTATGTGCTTGTTCTAATATGTTATATATGTTTCTATAGTAACAGTGCAGCCACAGACACTTGTACAGCGAAGGCTCCACATCCACTCCACATTCGGATTATAAAATGCATGTAATCTTTGATATGGTGACGTTTGCAGCGAGGACACGTTTATTTAACGTTTATGGAAGGAGTCTCCAGCGTCAGCGCTTCGTAACACTCAGAGGTAAAACTGCAGCTTTAGATTTTATGACATCTTCAGGATAGAGGAGTTTATGCATTGCAGTTTCTCTGTAACATGACAAGCTGAGGTTTCTTTTGTCTTAATAACTTAAAGAAAGAAAAAAAAAATAGAGCGGCTATAATATAAGTGACTTTTTACAAACTTGTTAATTGTAACTATAAATAAAAAAAACATGCATTCTTTAATGGATAGAAGTTGTAATTGGTGGCAGTTATTGTGGCATAAGAGGAATAAAACACTCTGTGTTGTGCTGTTATAGGAAAATAAATAACATTGGTGTGGTAACAGTGACTCTGCTTCATTGCACCATCCCGTCGCTGATTATTTTCCTGCAACTGAACAACGTGATATTAGATATTAGAACTTTTGTTGACTCTCACCATCATTATTTGTTTGACTGATTGAATGAAAGGTGCCTCTCCATCACCAAAACCCCTTTGAATGAATTTCTAACCAACAATAATTAAGGTTCTTTCATTTATGAGTACTTAAATCATACTATGGCCGAGTGCAGGAATTCACGATCGCCAGCAGATGAAATTACGCTGGGCGAATCTCAAGGCTGTGGTGTTTTATTCATGGACATCTGTGTGCTGGGATCACAAGAAGCCTGTATAGCAACATTTCACCATTGGTAGCAGCTGTTTTACAGGCGAGGGGCGCATGCAGATGTCCCTTTGTGCCTCTCCACTCCAGCCAATCTCCACTCTCTGTCCATCTGGCAAGAAAATCCAGCCTACATTAAGAAGGAAAGTCTTCTCAGGTGATGACAAGTTGCAAAGGAAAACAGCCCTGAGGTGGGAAAGCTCTTGACAGTAATGACTCAGGGCTTTGACAGAAGGCAAGGTTGTGTTCTTTACAAAAGCACAGGAAAGACAGAGGAGGTGCAAATTGATAAAAATACCAAATATCAAATACTGTATTAACCCTATAAAACCCAGGGCTCTATTTTCACGATTACCTTAGTGGAATAACGGCAACATATTGATCATTTTTCGACATATTATTCACATACATCTAATAGGCTATTAAAGAGGTTGCAGTTATAAAGCTAAAGGATGGACATTAGATAGGATAGGATAGGATATTAGAGAATGTTTATCACATTTAGAAAATGTTTGTACTAATATTAATTACATTTTATATCTAACATATTAATATCTTCACATATGCAATTTGACTATTACTGTTATTTATATTAATTAAGACCTAACACTCAAAATGGCTTGTTCTAAACTCAGTTCCTTTGTCTTCAGGGTGTGCAAACTTCTGCACATTATTGAGGCACATTTGCATAGTACGTCATTGTTCCTATAGTCAGGTAAAGAACGGGCACTGTTCATAATCCCCAACCCAAAAAAGAGGCAATGAGTCCTTTGGGAGCTGAATAAGTCAACTCATTGGTGAGATGAATCAAAGAATCAAATGATCCGACTCACTGAAAAGAACCGGAAGTCCCATCACCAGTGGACTGCACTATGGATCTTTTAGCTACATGAAGTTGGAAGAAAATATAAAGAGAATGTTTTAAATGGTTGCAGAAGCTCCATTTAGCTCCAAGTAGAACATCTGCAGTGTTGATTCATGAATCTGATCATATGATTCGGATGTGAAATTCATGTTATGTTTCGTACATTTTTCACATACAATGCATTTGTTTTTGTTTTTTTTTTTCACATGATTCATTTATCTTTACATATTATTTTTTCCTGTGCATGATTTATGATTTATTTTCACATGCGATTTTTTTCCCACCTGAATCATTTATGCTTCATTTATTTTCCCATGTGATGTCTTCCATATGATTCATTTATGATTCTTTTTTTTTTTTCATATGTAATTGTTTCAAGATTCATTTGTTTTCACATGTGATTTATGATTCACATATCTTTACATGTGATTTTTTTCTAGTTTAGCACTTGGCCTCACACACAAGAGATCAGACCTACAAACTCGTAATGTCTAAAAACGCAAACTCTAAACTAATCTATTACCGGTCCCATCCAGGAGACCATCCAAAACACTTTTTCAGGCTTTCAGGGGCTGTGCCGTTTCACCCCGGAGCTCCTTTGGGAATTTGACGTTGGGTCAGGCCCTAATTTAGGCGTGCACATTTTTTTTTAGGGCTGGTGTTGTAGTGGGAAAGGCTGTCAGGGTAAGATTGATTTGATAGAGCTGCTGGAGCTGTGTGTGTTGTTCGGTGGTGAGCGTGAGGCCGAGAGAGATTTGTGGAGTGTGCACTTGTGGTTGTACCATCTGCCGCTGCTGGTCGATGAGTCCCTGAGCGCTACACCTACCTGTCTGTCAGCTCTGATCGACTTCGAAGGGCATGAGCTGGGGTTCATCAAGCATAAACAACCAATTGACACGACGCATATGTTACTAGAGCGCCAATAAATCAAAGGCTACTTTCAGCCAACTGGGAGCATTTGTTGCTTTTTTATTTTTTGCCCAGTTTCCTCAGAATTCTGTGTAGAACATCCCAAAGCACCATTACGCCGCTCCACAGGTTCCCGTTTGCAACTCAGATGGCCGAAAGTTGGCCAAGGAACAAGGTCAAGGTCGTATAAGTGCTTATTTTGTCAGTATAAAAGCTTTACACAGGGAACAATCGACCCTTCTGTGCAGGAGTAAATGTACGGCCATTTATTCTCTTAAATATCACCAGCGCTTAATGACCACCAGTAACTTAATGATTCATTACTTAAAAGGCAGCTGCAGTCGTAATGTAATTCATTATTTAAAGAGGCTAGTGTGGCTGCTGTGACTCATTTAAACAAGATGTATTGTCTCATTCTTTGGTTTGTTCATACAGACAAGTGATAAATGATTACAGTTAAAATATCCTGTAATCTCAGACAGACACGGTGAAGAGACTGTGTGGAATCTTATTATTCGATAGCTATATTAGTATAAATAGTGATCCGGTTCCTCTTAATAGTGCTCTCACATATATAATGAAGATTATCTCATTCCCCCAGGCTGTTCCCAGATTCCATTTTTTATGGATCATAAGAGCCGGAATTTTCGGAGTCAGGAGTTGGTATCATGTTGTTCCTAAATAGTAATGAGTTTACGTAATTGGAAATGAACGCAGTGAAATGTAAAGGTTCATACAGTGAGCTTCGTGTTTATAATCAATCCCCATATTTGGCATTAGGAATCCTTCATTGCCTTATTAGCCATTTTCTTACAGATTTTACTGCCAATTTTTTTTTAAAAAACAGTTCCATATTTGATGCAAAGTTAAAGTATTCCACTTGCTCACTGCTACTGTGGAATTGGTCATGATTCGGTGTAGTTTTTAAGAACCATCCTCAACCATTTAGTGGATGAGAAAGTTGTCAGATGCCCCCTTCCACACCCCCGTCCCCCAGTGATAGCTTTAGCATGCTAGACAAAATAGAGTAAAAATATACGCACCAAAGGTGAGCAGATGGCGCGAATCACTCCGTCTCACTCGATATATCCGAATTTGAAATACAAAAACTATGGCAAAATTCACCCACCCCTTGCTTTAGTAACTAACAGCTATCTTGAGCTCTTTAGCTAAAAAAAACCTTGCAACTGGTTAACAATACACACTCCAGAACAAGATTAATTCCTTACCTTCTGACCAAATCAGACAACAATAAACGGTAATATTATCATAATAATCATAAACGTTCACTCTCTCACTTGTTTGTTACACTCTCCGCCTCAGTCTCTCTCTACTGATTGGCTGTGGCTCCTGCCTGTCACCATAAAGTAGGCAGTTCTATATTTACACTAAGTGTTATCTCAGTGGTCTTTTGAAAGGTCTTGTCACCTTTTATATATTTTCAGTGCTGCATTAATCGGTAATAGACCATTTAAAGATTATGTCCACCAGGCATTTATTTCCTTTTTTTTTTTTTTTATAGAGCTCCCAGTCAGATCTTCTTCCTTAAGTGCAGGCATAATGTAAAAAAAATCTGTAGTCATGTGACCAATTACATAAAACCACCCACATAAAAATGTTTATATGAAATGAAGACAACCTGTAATTTAAAGTACAGCCAGTTTTTCTTTCCCCCCAGTAAAACATAATTATATGCTGTAAAAGTCTCCAGGACTAATGAGAATACAGACATGACAGATACATTTCTGGATAATTGCACCATTAGAAATAATACAAGCACCAAAAAGTGTGACTGGTTTATGAAGGTTTAATACATTAAAAGTACAGTATAGTCACAGATTTATGTTCAGTCCAAATTTGTTATTATTGGCTCAGATTCTGGCTCACAGTTAGGTATCAGTAAATTTAAAAGTTTCTCAAAGTCACTGTGATGATCTCGTGTCGTAGTGATTGACAGAACGTCAGCGCTTCAGCCTGGAACTGCATTTTCTTCACCTTATCAATAATATCACCCGATTGTCCGGTTTTATTTATTTAATTTTCTAAGGCTATATCTTGCATGAAGCGATCTAAAAATATCAGCTCAAGTTTATATATCCTGTCATAAAACAGCACCTACTGAATGCTAAATGCTAAGACTAAGTCTGATAGCAGAAGAGTTTTCGTGACAGGTTGGGCCTGTCAAGGTGACATCTACTGACATATGCATGGCATTACTGAAAATCACAATGTCAAGAAATATTCGCAGAGTTTCGATGTGCAGAAGGGCAGAACAGCGGTGTGTAATATTCCATCATATGAGAAGACCATACAATATCTAAAAGGCATCAAAGCCAAGATATTAATTAGACTGTGCAAGTTCCTGGATGAGGTTGATAATCTGAGATAATCTAGGGACAAAAATTTAAGGAATCAACTGTTTAGAGCTGCTGTAACATAACTGACAACAGGAACTAACTCGTTCATGGACGTTACACGATATTAAATGTAACCTTAAATAGATCAAATGTATGAATAAAAATTTCTAATGTAGGTAAATTGCTGTGGTGTAAGAGGAGTAAAATGCTTCGGGACGTGCTGTTATTGGAAAATAATCAACTTCATGGTGGTAACAGTAACTCTGCTTTGTGGATAGCAGGATTTCTCCACTGATGTAAGCAAAAATTTCGGCTGGATACCTGCTGGACCTCAGGTTTGACAGCTCCATTGCTGCATTAATTGGCAGTTGTCTGTGGGAAAAAAAATTCAATTTGCATTCACACTATTGCGTGTCAGAAAAAAAACTATGTGGCAAACACTGTCACGAACATGAGGTCCTTCAGCGGTTGACGCTTGAATCGTTCACACATGACAGCACTTTCTGAAACTGTAAAAATGAGTGGGTTAAGTGAAATAAATGGTACTTGATTGTCTACACTGTTCGGCATCATCGTGGCAGTAAGGGTTTAAAAATAAACTGTGTAGCGGTCACAGTCCGTGTAAAGTCAGAACTGGAGATGAGGCTGGATCCAGACCAGGGAAAGACATTTTATAGTCTGATTTTATAGTGCGTTTATAAACTTTGAAATGATAACCTAGATAATCTACTGGATACAAAATGCAAACCATTACACATCTATTAAAATGGGTTCACGCTTACAAATTTGTAGCAATATGTTTAAAAATTTATGAATGTTAAGGTTATTAGGGTTATGGGCAGAGCTAGTGCTCCTCCTTTCATGTGAAACCGAATGAAAAAAAAAAATGCACGTGCCGTATTTTAATACAGCTGCGGAAATCAAAGTATGTATACCGTGATCTGCAGAATTATTGGCACCCCTGATAAAAATGAGCAGAAAGTCATATATAAAGAGAATAACAGGGACTTTTGTCTTTTCGCAAACACAGAGCAATTCTTTTAACTATCATCATCTCCCTTACAATTAATATTTTATGACGCCCCAACAGGGGGAAAACAGCCGCAGAGAGTGTTTTTCTGTAATGGCTAATACACAGTATGCTGGATCTGTAACTAAATCACGCAGGAGTGGACTTTAGATTCTGAGGGAAAATATTTAATGGAAGCCATTAAACTAACTCCCATTAGGAGATGAAATAATATTTCATTGTTTTTTTGCTCTCTGATTGAAATATCCAACCAGTATCGGTTTGAGTAATGAACACGGATGTGGAGGAAAGTCATAGCAAACAAGAAGGTGTGTGTTTTTAAGTCAAACTGGCGTAAAAATCGAATGAATGCTCCTTCACAGACCGGTGCACTCCACCCTCACCATCATTAAATCAATCTGCCTTTTAATAACATCATCCTAATGGCCACTGCTACTAAGGAGTCCATGACAATAGTTACAATTACATGGAGACGCGTCTTGCTCTTCAGACACCGGCGTTAAATGCTCCAAAGAAGAAAAAAAACAAAAAACAAAAAAAAACAGAAATTGTGTCTAAAAGGCCAGAGAGATTTCTGGTCATTATCAGAAGTGTTTTTATGCACTAATGACCTGTTCAGATATGAAATCACTTTCAAATGCTGCTACTGCTAAAAATATGCTAAAAACTTTGCCTCATAGCTGTTTTAAATGATATACAGTCAGCTCCAGAATTATTGGCACCCTTGGTAAATATGGGTAAAAAAAAAGATTGAAAAATGTCTATGATTAATTCGGTTAATCTCACACTGAATATATGGCAGAAATCTAACCTTTGATTAAAGGAAATTATCAAAAAATATTTAATTATCAGAAAATAGTTTTTAAATCAAAACCACAATGTGTCAATTTTTGGCACACACCTCCCTTTGCTAACATAACAGCACTGAGCCTTTTCCTACAACAAATTCCTATCTTTACCAAGGGTGCCAATAATTAATATATATTAGGGCTGTCAAATGTGTAAAGAGTGTTGCGATGAAAATGACCAGGAAGAAATCTTAAAATATTTTAAGAGAGAGCAAGTACCAAGAACAAGTTTAGTTGAAATATTAACCAGGTTCTGACAGTTTCTCTTTTTCTAAAAAGAAAATAATTACTAAGAATTTGGAGATTGTTCTTCAAAGGTTCTTTAGGAGCTCGTTGGATATTTAAAGGTTCTAAGCGTCAAAAATTGGCTGAAGTTAGTTAAAGGTTCTTTGCTCTCAAAATGCTTTGGAAATGGTTTTGAAACGCTCTCTGAAAGGTTGTAGGTTTCTACATAGAACTTTTAAATGTTTTCCAGAAGCACAAGCTGAATGATTCTTTAGGATTCTTTAATTTTAGAAAAAAAAAAAAAAGTTAAATCAAGTGTTCTTTATGGGTTTATTGGATAATTAAGGGTTCTTAGATCCAAGTATAACCCTTTCTGATAGGAAAACATGTATAGTGGTCTACAGTGAAGCTTTAAGGTTTCTCAAAGAGAGACAACTGAAGCACCCTGATTAAAAGTAACACATGAAATTTCAAAAAAATTTTAATGTGGAATTGATGGAAACATGATGGATAAATGATGGAAATTTGAACAGGATCCGGACAGCAATATTCATTCTGACAGCCTGTGAAGTTTATGTGAATACAGGAACCTACAGAATCTGAAATTTCTGATCCAGTTGTTACTAATCATCCGCTATAAAATCCACCTTAATGTGGTGTTTTAATCATTTCTAAGCTCTATTTCTAAGCCTATAAGCTCTAACCGTCATTTCTCACACCTGATGGAGCTAAATCAGGGACTTCAGGAGAGCTTCGGCTTAAGCTTTCGTGCTTTTTCGTATTTCGGGTGATGGAATCATATTTCACGCTCCTGAAACGTACACGAGGAAATGTATGTAGTCTGCTTATGCTCACTAATGCTTCAGTAATGCTTCAGTTACGCTGTACACTGAGGAAGCAGGAAGCTGCTGGAATTCTGGGAAAAGCTGGACTATTCTGAAAGCAAATCATCCACCAACATGTCACCAGTCACTCATGCTTCATTAGGTTACTCTGGAAATTGTTATAACTCAACAATAGACGCACAATCAGCACTAAGCTCATTAATAATCAACATCACTATTAATTATTATGATTGTTCCAGCAACAATTGCAGTTTTGCAGCAGTTTCTCATTTTAAAATCAATAGAAAATGCAAATGTATAAATCCGAATCCCAATAACATACTCCATAGATGAATTTTGTTTTTATTTTTACATAATGTATTATACATAATTTATTTTTTTATGCATTTTTATGTTCTGTATGTTTGGTCAAACTCAATTGAATTTAGTATTCCTCGTCTTAAATACATTTTGATTTATGGTTAAAATAACAACAGTGAAGATGAATTCCTATGTATACATTTATTTCTGAACCAAAATTAGATTTTAAATACATAGTTTTTCCCCCACAAAAAAAAGCATTTTACATTTATAACTTAAGCAATCAACAAAGTGATCATCTATTTGGAAGTTCAGAAATTTCCTATAACTGCATGTTCTGAAGTATTTTATTCCTCTTATGCAGCATTATAATTTATTATTTATTAAAGAATGACACGTCATACCTTTTTATCCATTTATAGTTACATTTACTGTTGTGGAAAGTCAGCAAATCAAGTTCTCGCTTACGTTATAGCAGCTATAAAGCAGTCGTTTCCTCAGCAGCCTCTCTTTCTTTTCTCTCTTGATTAACAAGACAAAAAAAATGAAGTCCTGAAGATGTTGGAAAACTTAGTTACAGATTTACCTCTGACACTGGAGACTCCTTCCAGAAATGTTAAATAAACATCTGTACAGAAAACGTTGCCATATCAACGAGCGTCTGCTATACAAGTCTTTGTGAATGAGCTGTTACTATAGAAACTGTAACGTTTAAAAAAATGTACACTACTCTGAGAGCTGCTGCTACAGAAAATTAATCAACACCTTCCTTCTCCTCATCAATCAGAATAACATTAATTAAATCAATGGTTCAGCACGTTAAATAAGTGAAAACATGTTACCATATTAAACGATAGTGAAACAGATTAAAGGATTAAAGATTAATGCTTCTTTAATGCATTTTTGAGTGAGTGAGTTAACCTTTGGAGGAGAATCTCAGCAGGAGCACATCAAAGCCCAGACAGGTGGAAATATAAATCTGATGGTCTCTGTAGCGCTGTCTTGCATCTCACGTTCGTTTTTTTTCAGAGACCGGCCTGGAAGAACTGAACATGATGCTCTGTGTCTCGTTTCCCTCCAGACCAGGATGCAATCCTGCTGCAGGTATGATGTCATACCACGTTATCGTTCTTGCCGGGGGTGTATGTAGAGAACCAGCTCTGGCTGTGAGTGTATTTGCGTATGATCTGATCAGCATACAGTATGCTCCTCTGTGTGTCATGTAGATGGAGAAAAAAAATAAATAAAAAAAATCAGGCTGTGTGGATTGGGGATCTTGTTTCCTGTGGTGCATATCAGCATCACATCAGTTTCTGTCTCTGAGGGCGAGGGTTGCTGAATTACTGAATCTTTCCCCTCAGGCAGCTGGAGGGTCTCCAGATGTTCAGGCTGCTTCATTCATTCACACACACACACACACACACACACAGATATCAAACTTCATCATCAAGTCACATTAATATTCATTTCCCTCAGTGCTTGGACCCCTCTTCTTCTCCCCTAGGTCTCAAATTTCTCCCATTTCTTTTATTGTGCTTCAAGCAGGCAATAACGCAGCTTTAATGTCTGACGTAACTAATCTGTCTCTTGGTACAGCCTGAAATAAAAAAGAGGGATGCAGAAAAATGAGAAGCTCCTCTAAGGCCTCGTTGTTCCCCGTGGCCCTAAATGACAGCGACTCATTAATGAATGAGTGAGTTTTCCTCCACGCGTTCAAACATCTGTCTTGTGCGACCCCACTGTTTGCTAATCATTCCACTGTTCTTGTTTCATCGCGCAAGCCACAAATAATAGCACCTCACACCTGCATGTCATCACGTTTGCATTCAACACACCGTTATTTCAGGATTTATCACCGTTCATTAAGTTTTCTTGTTATTTCACAGCTGACACAAAGTGATGATTTACCTGAGGAGCTGTCAATTAGTAAAGCTTGATTACAGCTAATTTGAGGAACTCAACGATGTTTGGAAATACAATCCGTATCCAGCTCCTCCTAAGATGAAAAAGACCTTAAAAACGACATGGCCATGAATACAAAATACAGATGGGTAATAAATTAAAGAGAAGCCAACAGAGTGTGTTAGTAAGCTGTTGAGCCAACACGAGATTCTAGAGAACATTGATTCTACATGTCTCTGGAGCTCTGAAGCAACGTTCCTTAAAAAATATTCCCTCAATTTAAAAAAAAACGCTGCCGACAGCATATTTCTGGTCACAGCGGAGCTGTGAGTGTTGTGCAGAGTGATGTCAAACACGGACCAATCAGATCACATGTTGGAATATAAGCAAGAAAAGCAACCATAGAGGACAAACTACCAGTGAAAAAAATGGTCATGTTAGTAAGTGACTATTTACTAAGTGAAGAGAATTTACGACATGATACATCAAAAATATTTCACTTTTGCAAGGAAAAAAAAGAAGAAACTTTTCCGGATGCTCACTGATACAACAGTCTTTATTTTATACTGATAATGATAACTCTCATGTAGAGATCAAGCAAGGCTAGTTAGTTAGTTAGCCTAGACTAGCTAGGACTGGTGAGAGGGCAGATACAGTTATATTGTGTGTTGTTAAACCATTTTTAAAAATTGTCAATTATACTTTAAACTTATCATAATAAAAGGACATTATGGTCACAACAACAATAATAAAGTACAAAAAAAAAGAAACAAAAAAACACTTGTTTTTAAAAATTTTGTAAAAATTTATTTTCAGTAGAAAAAGCACCGCAAAAACACGAGATTAAAAGCAGCCTTTTTTTGTGCCTTTGGTTTACGTGCCATTAGAATACAATGGAAAAAAACAACAAAAACAAACAAACCAAAAAAACACCTGGGTTGCTTTAACCTTGGGTGTATTTTTGACAGAGAGTTGTCCCCCATTTTTAGAGGCTGCTTTCTTGGGCTGTTTTTTTTTTTTTTTTTTGGCTGAGAAAAACGGCCAAAGTTTTCTTTTTCTTTTCTTTTTTTTTAAAATATCCTCCTTTTATTTTTGTTGTGACTAATTACCTGGTTGAAAGTATAATGTAAAATTAAAAAAAGACATTTTTGTAATGCAAGTTAAATTTGAGATGCTAAGGCTACAGGATGTAAGATTTTGGAAAGTCGCCGTGTCTGGTATAAAAATGGTGCTGCAAGCTAATCGTGGGGGAACGTTTCATAACGTGGGATGTATGCTACACTGCACAGATGAAAGTGCCAAGTAATTGAAGGCTGTGTTTCAAACAGCACACTGGCACTAAGCAGTAAGGAGACCCTTAAGCAGTTTGGAACGCAGTCCAAACATATAAATAATCTGCTGCTGTTGTTGTATTACAGAAGAGTTCAGAAGAAAAACGGTATTAAAAAGTTGATGAAAGCACAAATCTTCTTTAAATGATGTCATGAACACCAGAATAGACAGGAAAATAGTAGCATAATACAAACCAAATCCCTTAAAGAGTACAAACTTGGTCCAAGTGTCAAAACTTTAAGTAATTAAAGATTTTTAATAGGAATTAGCTTTAAATCCAGAACCCCTGGACTGGAGCCTGTAGACGGTTGTCCACTGTTCCGCTCCGTCCATACGCCGTGATAATTGATAACCCACGCCATCTTTTATTATCCCATTTACCTCCACTGGATTTGCTGTAATAAATAAACCGTTCTTCCTGACTCACTAAGGAAGCGGCTGAGCTCTTTCAGGAAGATTTCATCATCATTCGTTCAGAGTTTGGCTCCTTCCATTAGACGGTCGACTGGCAAATCGCACGGGTGGAGCGAAAACAGAGCGGTGATGAATGTGTAGGGATCAAATCCCATAAACTAAAGCATTCGTCTTACGAAAGGAAGGCAGAGAACCACGTGTAAAAGACTAATACACCAACACACACCAACGTAGAAGAAAACAGTCTACCATTTGGTGAAATCAATCCACAGTAATAATGATTTACAAAAATCCACAACAGTCTTATTGGAAGAGCGAAAGAATTAAACTGCAGTTTTAAAAATATGTACAGCCGAGCTGTGGGTTATAACGTCTGTTTGAAATACATCTAAGATATCTTGAGTGAAGGCAAATGAATCTAATATTTCTCATTAGGTGAGAATCTTTTGGACGAGTCACTAAAGTGAACGACTCGGTATCAGTCACTGAGTCATTTCTTTCGTTCAGGTCCGAGATGCTTTGAAATCCAAAAACACTACATTTCCATACACATCCATCACTTTATGAGTTCACAGGATTCCCTTCGGTCTTCTTTAAACACCAGTGAATAGCGCGAGTCGTATTTGCAGTTGTATGCTGAACCCGATCTGTGCCACTTGAATCAGCGAATCAAGGTCAAGGCCGAGATTCTTTTCACTTCACTTCAGTGAATCAGTTGAGTCAGCGAGTTTAATGAATCCTGTTTGAGCTCATTTGATCAGATTTGGAGATTTTCAGCGTTTCAGTGCATGCAGTACTAGTGTGTGCTGGACGAAGTGTGAAAATAATTCTTCTAAATATGGACATACACACAAATTATAAAATAATACAAAAATAGGAATGATTATTAGCTTTTTTTTTTTAGATCAGGCTGCACATTTGAACAAACCATGCAACTGAAACAATCACTGAACAATTTAAATGAATCATTTAACCAAATGGACTCAAATTACTCGATTCACTAAAAAGCTTCAATTTTTAAAAAAAATATATTTATTTAACAACAGAGCAAGACAATTTCAAGCTTCAAAATAGTAAACTTATATTTACTGTAAAGAGAAATATTGGATAAATTTGCCCTTAAAGATATTTTCAAAACAAACAAACAAAAAAACCCTAAATTTAGGATGAGTGAATTAATATAAACTTATCATTACTACCATCACTATTGTCAGAGCTGCAGTTATAGAAAATTCAAAGCATCTCTGAGATTTCACTAACGGAGTTCTGTGAAACACAAACCCATAGTTTTTTTTTTTTTTTTTACGTATCCACGGTGCCCCGGTGACCTGCGCCGCCATCACGGCATTCTGAATGGCGTTTATCTGATTCCAGCTCTTCGACGGTTGAACATGACGCGGTCACATGTTGCTACTTACGGCTCTTTACGTAACAGCACAATTCCTTTAAAGCTAGTAACTCAAAAGCAGTTCTCGCCTCATCATCAGCAAATTATGACTCCCTTCGTCTCTCTCTCTCTCTATCTGAGTGAAATGGATTACCCTGGGTGGTGTGTAAACAGCCCGGGGCTTCAGCACAACACTGCTCCATTCCTCTCCTGCCAGTCATTTATAATTGGACGAACAGACATGAGCAATTTGTGGGACATGCCAAAGCAGCCATAGCTAAGATGCAAAACACAAAGCAGGGTAACAGCTACGCAGAAAAGAAAAGTGTGTGTGTGTGTGTGTGTGTGTGTGTATAGTCCTCAACAGTCCGCAGCAGGCAGATAATCTCTACTTCTTATAGTGTAATTTTTACACAATATTTTACACAAGCTAACAAAAGTGACTGAGGAACTTCATTCAAACGGTCAGCATCGATGAATATGCATGAATATGCAAATTCAGAAATGCCCACCATGTCCTCTAGCCATCCCTAATGGCTAATAAGCTAGTTACCTGCTAGCAAACTAGCTCACGTTTGTCAGAGGTCAATAATTAGTTTTCGTTAACATCCTTATCCTAATTCAAAATGACAGAATCAATGAATATGCATGAATATGCAAACTACGAAGTGCCCCATTTCCCCTTCACATCCTTAACAGCTGGTCAGCTAGTTACCTGCTAGCAAACTAGCTCATGCTTGCCAGAGCAAATTAATGTGTTATTCTGCTGAAAGAGTAAAATTTATGATTTATTTCTTTTAATATCAAATCAGCTAACAAAAATGGCCTTGCAAAATCTCTACACATTTATCCTAATTCAAAATTCTGAGTATGCATGAATATGCAAATTTAGAAATGCCCCATTTCCACCTTCAATCCTTAAGAGCTGCTAAGAGGTGCCTGCTAGCCAACTAGCTCACATTTGATCTTTGTTTTAATGTTTAATCAATTAGCAAAAATGCTTTAGGAACAGGTCTACACATTTATCGTTATTCAAAATTGTGAATGTGTATGAATATGCAAATTTTGGATATGCACCATTTCCTCCTGCAATCCTCAGCTAGATACCTGCTAGCAAACTAGCTCACATTCTTCAGAGGTCAATAATTAGTGATTGTTAACCTGCTGTGAATTTTACACAAATCAACTACAAAAATGGTCTAGGAACGTCTCTACACACCTTTTACCTTCTTTCAAAATGGCAGGATCTATGAATACTCAGGAATATGCAAATTCAAAAAGGCCCCTAGCTCACGTTTATTAGAGGTCAGTAATTAGCATTGTTACTTTCTCAGTGATTTATTTAACATCAGCCAAACGATTATGTTACCATAACAACCACAACGTCACATGAATGAAGTGCACCCAAGTTCTGTTGAAGGTTTCTAGCTACCAGGACATTATCATCTGAAATTATTGGTCCAAACGTGTTTAACATATTTTGTGTCATCACACTGACCGAATTTTATACAGCGGTTTTAAATGGAAAGAAATAGCATTGTTTTAACAATTTTGACCCAAATACCAATCTATACAAAAGGACCATCCATCCAGGAGGAGTTACACATTTAAATGCAACAAACTTTACAGTAACTTGAATGTCTCCACTCAGTTCTCGTATGTGACCTGATCAAAAATAACCACTTGCTCCATGGCATCATGGTGTGAACAATCACACTGCAAAACAAAGCAATTTCTTTAGACCAATGAGCTGATTGCCCTGAAAACAAAACAACACAAAACAAAGAAAAACTGGAACTCATAAACTCAAAAACACATTTGAACAAAAATCTAATTTTTAATTACAGACCCTCATCAGAGAGACGATGATTGCTGAATTGCACTGCAGGATACACCCACCTTTCATTTTTTACTTCTTGAAATTACTTTTACGTGTAACTAAATGGCAAAATAAAGAGTACACTTAATTATTTCCACTGAAAAACCACGCGTGTGTGTGTGCAAACTTTTGCATCTGAACTCTAGATTCTAACATTGAGACATTAATTTCAGTCAGTTTTCTCAAAACACATTCGCACCGAATAAATCATTTCATACCCACCCAATAATAATGGTAACTTTTTCTCCATATCAGAGCAGATCCTGAGTTTTAACAGCTATGTGTAACCAAGAAAATGATTTCAACTGCCTGCTGCTTTTCTGGACTAGACAAAAGTGTTACAGGTACTCATTAAAGCCACGAGGTTACAAACGTGCGCTTGTGGCCCAGCGGGTGTTTCTGAGAAATAGCCATACGTTTGTTCCTGTGGATATAAACAGAGCGACATGAATCGTCCAGGAAAAACCCACTTACATTTTCTGTCTTTTTAATGTATGATGCATTAAAAATATGTGTGAAAACGGAGCCTTGTGTGGAAATAATGACACTCGATGGGACATTAAAAGCCAAAAATAGGGCATGCTAGCAGAGCGTGCAACTTTATTTCATAACTATTAGCTGAGGAAAATGAAATGTTTGGTCACCGCTTCAGGTTTGACGCCATTAGTGGACTGGATTCTAGAAAGTTCTTAAATTACTGACTGTATGCTAAACTTAACTCGCTGTTCCTGACAGTCATTAATCAAAAAACACTACAATATTTTGTTTTATTTATTAACATACGTAAGTATAATGCATACTGTAATGTATACTGTATATTCTTAATCTGTCAAATTATGTGAGTGGAGTCAAGGGGATTAGTTTATTATGCTTTATTTGTAATTTGTTCGCAGGTGCATTTCCACAATATATATTTGGGAAAATGTTCGAATCCTACAAGCAAATTTTTACGTATGATAAGACTCACTGAAGTGTTCAGATTCAGATTAGCGATGTTACTGCAATTTTATATACGGATTACGCCGTCTATCTTAAAACACTTATTTATTTCAGTTACACACCAATTTAAATGGAAAAGTTGTGAAACCCAGTCTTTTCTTAAGAAACGATACTTTACGTTTTCCGTTACGGGAAGAGTTTACACTTTGTGGTTTCTCGGTAACATGACAATCTGCTATTTTTTTTGTCTTGTTAATTTCAAGAGGGAGAAAAAAAGAGAGGCTGGTGAAGGAACGACTGTTTACAGCTGCTGTAACGTAAGTGAGAACAGGAACTAACTTGCGGATGTTCCACAACATTAAATGTAACTATAAATGGTTAAAAAGTATGGCGTGTTGCTCTTTAATAAATAAAAATGTGTAATTGTTGGCAGATTGTTGAGGTATAAAAGGAATAATACACTTCAGGATGTGCAGTTATAGGTAGATTATAAACTTCAGCGTGGTAACACTAGTCCGCTTCATGACACCACCCTGTCGTTGATTATTTTCCTATAATAGCAGGACATGTGTTTTATCAGAAGATACGAAATCAAATATGGATGCAACTTTGATATATTTATGGTACATCTGCCATGCTTATTATCTAATATAGCTGCCAACAGAATTATTGGCCCCCTTTATGAAATTAAAATCATTGCAGAAAATAATGCAGTAAGTGAAATGATATTTTTTCTCATTTTAAAATGATTAGTACACAGTAAAATTAATAGGTTAACATACTTTAAAGGTGTCACATTTTGCCACCTTTGTGTTTCAGAGAAAATGCTAAATACATTAAATTGGTTTTTAAAAAGTTTTGATAACAATGACTGTAATTTGCAAATACAAAACAGATAAACTGTTTTGTAAAGGAGGCGAAGATGGATGCAGTTGCAGGTAAAACAGCTTTAATCTCACACAGGTAAACAAGTCCAAAATGTTAGGCAGGTTCAAGGTCAAAAACAGGCAATGGCCAGGCGATGAGCAAACACACTGAATCAGGCAAGGCGAAGACGTGAGTCGCTAAACTTGAGCAGGTCAGAACCAGAGAAACAATCACTATCAAAAGGCTTGGTGTAGTCAGACACACAAAGACAAAATTGAGTGTATACTGCGCACGCTGGTTCTTCTTCTTCATTTAAAATAATGCTGGTTGGCAAACCCACTTAAAGGTGCATTTTCTGCCACCTACTGGGCTGGAGTGTGGAGCATTGTGGATGGAAAAATCAAGCCTGTTATGCTTAAATAATTTATAAGTGCATTATACACTCTAAACTGTTTGTTTGCATTATTCAATATAGTTTTAAGTGACTCATTTCTTATTTCCAATAAACTTAATTCTTCTACTAATTGAGCTCGTTCTCTTTCGTATGCTACACAGTTTAATATCACATGTTCCACAGTCTCTGGTAAACCACATTTACCACAATTACCAGATTCATGTTTGCCAATGCAGAGTGTGTCCTACTTCCTACTTCCAAAACGACTACTTCTGGTTCCAACAAGTTTCTGAATGCTATATAGATAACACAGTGCTTCTAATCATTCCTTTCATTTCTGCCTCACTTAATGATACGTTTATGTCAACATTAGTGTGTTTTATTGCCTTTTTGGCCATTTGATCTACTTTCTCATTTCCCATAAGAATGATATGATTAATCCATATTGGCGAATTCTAAACATACTTTGTAGGATCTCATACAATATACACTATATTACCAAAAGTATTCGGTCACCCATCCAAATGATCAGAATCAGGTGTCCTAATCACTTGGCCT
>CM075030.1:1801286-1823618 GCA_037576675.1 Pangasius sanitwongsei | reverse complement strand
GGAATGGGATGGCACTTAAGTTCATATGTGAGTCAAGGCAGGTGACCGAATACTTTTGGTAATATAGTGTATCTTGCCTAGATGTTGACTTGCTAATTAATAAACTTAATAAGGTGGAATATGAATTTGAGCAAATTATTGTATTTAGTGGCTGAATTTCATCCACCCAATGAAGAGCCATTTCTGTTGTGTAAACTGATAAATGGTCACTTGTCCTTTTAGCAATTCTGGTCTTGAAATGGGGACACACTCTAGTTGTGAATAAGAGTCTCTTTTAAAGAGTCTTTGGGTGTGTCTGTGTGTGTGTGTATATGTGTGTGGCTGATTGAGCACAGGTGTATACAGGTGTGCTCCATCAGAAGCTCGGTGACCGTGAGCGAGGCAGTGTGTGTGTGTGTGTGTGTGTGTGTGTGTGTGTGCGTGCACGCACTGGGGAATGTAGTTTGGAGCGGCCATGTTTGTAGGTCGCGGCGTCTGCTGGGAAATGGAGTTCGTGGATTGAGATGACCCGACATAACTACACAAACAAACAAATAAATAAATAAACTTGAATACATTCCCTTTTATAAATTTTCATTTATAAAAAAATAAGAATGACTTTTTTTTTTGCAAAAGTAAAAAAAAAAAAATTACGTCAATAATGTAATGTACTTAATTATTTAATAGACTGCCTTTTTTTTTTTTTTGTGAAATTAAGAAATATATATGCTTTTGCACAAGCATCAACTGACCAAAGTTTATAACTTTAACAACTACCTAAAGCCGTTTGTGATGCGTACTCAGATTTCCAGGCTCTACTTTGAAAAAACTATGAAAAAACAGTCGGCTTCTTCAGGAAGGCATCAGATATTCAGTCGCATAATTTATACCCACCCCAAATCCAACGTGGGTCCATTTCCCATCCTGGTCTATTTTTGAACGGACAGTTTCCATGGCAACAGAGCGTTTGCCATGCGTTTTTTTTCCACCCAAGGTCTGACCATAGGTTTGAGTACAAACAGAGCAACATGGAACAACAACAACAGGCAGAGACTCGCTTATTTTCCCTGTCACTCCATCTCAGGGACGCGAAACACCATGTGACAACGCAGAAGGGGATGGAAATGAGGCTGGCTGAAAGTAGTGTGTGTGTGTGTGTGTGTGTGTGAGACCATGAAATGTAGGCATACACTGCCTGTATTAGCATGTAGGCGCCTGGTTTCTCTTCAACACACATCCGATCGCTTAATGGATCCTCCGAGTGTTGGTTAAAAAAAAAAAAAAAAAAAAAAAAAAAAACCTTTACAGCCTACTTTTGCCATGTGGTATATCTAGCCAACATAAATATTGGCACCCTTCTTAAAGATCAGCCCAAAAAAATAAAAAAATCAACTAAATGAATAACAAAATCAGTGCAACGAGTGATATTTAGACCATAAACATACAGGGCTGATGTATATTTTCTATTTTAACAATGTAGCCCACTCAATATTTTCATCTTTGTTTATTTCTCATTGTTTAGTTGTGTATTTTTTTATTTATCAAATACATTCAATGTAAAAGGGCTCCATCGATTACACCTGTTTCATTCAACTGTGTGAATTTATTTGAAATATAATTTCTGTGACGGTTCTTATGTGAATATCCAATGGGAAGCTTCTCCTGTTTTATCGATGGGCTGTTGTGAGCCTGTGAGGGAGGCAGGTTGATAAAAAGTTTGCGCTGATAGCTGGAGGGGGAGGCCATGTTGGAGAGCGATGTCGAGATGAGCTGAAAAAGAAAAGTAAAAATAAGGATTTGTTTTATTCTATTTTGAGACATCTGGCCTAAAACTGATAAATGAAGGCTCAAGACTCAATGTTACAAGCCGATGTCAAGTTTTTTATGACTTATTTTTGTTATTAAGGATGATGCTCTTGGCCACAGGCCTGGGTTTTGTTTAAAGCAAGTTAAAAGTCAAAGTTCATGTCTCGTTAAAACCTTTATATTAAGGGGAAAACCTGATTCCTGAATGCTATTGATGGCAGAAATAGAATTATCCTATATTTTCACCAGAGTTTGGATGACAGGTCGTGACTCAGCAGGCCTGGAAACGATTCGGGTTGGGGCTGACTCAGCTAAAATGGCCGACGCATGGATTTGTGGTGTTTCGCTTTCTAAACCAGCTCAGCTCACCTCATAGGATATTTTTCTACGCTCTCCAAATTTACCAACATGGCAAGAAACCTTTCCAGCTGATATTAGAGTATTCACTGCTACCACTGACCCCAGGGATTTGTGAGAAACTACATGGTTGGTTCTGAGAAACTTTTCCTGCTGTGTTGTATTTGAAATTCCTAAGGATTATTTCTTCATGTGCACCAACGTGTCATGGGCCCCAACATGTAGAGAAAACCATAAGAACTGGGTTAAGAGCATACGTGATAGAGTTTATTAATCTAAAGGCGAATTTGTTGAATTTCCTTTCCTTTGTAAATAAATAATTGAGATTAATGGTACTTTTCCCTTGTCTATCTCATCATTATAGGTATTTGTATTCATAGCGAAACCAAACAGCGATTATTAGGACAAGACATAATATACTTTCATGATTGATAGTATAGTTTTCTTATTTGGAGGCTGAAAGAACCATGATATTCCTGAGTTCTAAATCTATACAAAGTGACTGTCAGGTGAAAATCCAGCTAATTCAGCACCTAACCGGTGGGATACCAGGTTTCCTGTGTTCAAATTATATCACTGTAACCAGCAGGAGGGTTACAACAATATTTTTTGTTTTTTGCTAAACACTGATTTAAAAATCCTCAGCTATAGTTGATAGTGTCAAGAATTGCCCTTGTTAGCTTTCATGTCATGTTTTGTTCTGGGTTATTTTTACACCATGTGCTCATGTTATGGTTCTAGTCCTGGTCGTAGGTTTGTTATCCTATTGTGTTCACCTGTTCTGTGTTTAGTCCTTGATTACATTGTCTATAATCTATATACTCTGCTGTTTCTCTTTTTGTGGAATCTTATCATGCATTTCATGCATTATTATCCTAGTACCTTATTTTTTTACTTTTGTATTTTCTGGTTTCATGTAATGTTGTCTGCCAGTGTTTTGACCCCTGCTATGGATTCACCATAATAAAGCCTGTTTTTCATTTTTCAGACTTTTTTAAAAATCTTTTTTTTTTTTTTTTAACAAAAAACAACAAATTCATTTCCAGCACACAATGTTTTCCCACTGCATGATTATTACATACAGGTCAGAACAGGTCAAAACCTTTCCCAATGTGGATCAACTCCTCCTATGTTGAACAGTCCAAAGTGAAAAACAAATAAGGCGAACGGATTAAGTGGGCGAGCCAGCCGGTCACGGAGGGTCAGGTACAGCATGGAGATTTAGCTTCTGCCGCAGACTGTGTTGAATAAAGAAGCAAGAAATCCAAAGAAAAGTTTTAAAGCTGGTGCAGTAAATGCTAAAAACTTGCAAATGTGCTTTTTTGTATAGGATAAAATACTGTATTTTGAACCTATAATTTATTATACCCGAGTTATCTATGATTCTGGTTTACATCCCTCTGTCAGGACTGAAATATCTGCCTACAGATTCCACGCGTAGGCTTCAGAACTTAGCAGTTTTTTTTCTGGAATTTATTCCAATTTATCTGTGTGTTTTTTATTTACAACACCATGTCATCATATTTCAGTTCTAGTCTTGATCGTAGCTTTGTTATCCTATTGTGTTCACCTATTCTGTGTTTAGTCCTTGATTATTTTCTAGGTGTATATCCTTTTGTTTGTCTCTTTGCCTTATTTTCTAGTTCTATGTTTTCTCTAGCTGTTCTGAATGTGATAACAGATGATCCTCATGTAATGCTGACTGAATTAAAAAACAACAGGACTTTTTTTTTCCCGTGAGCAGCAGAATTGAAATGACAAAGTGATACACAATTAAAACCCATAGACAAATTGGACATACACATTTAGTGGTAAACTTTATTGTGGTTGTAGAGATAGCAAGATCAAAGATCTTGAGTATTGTATTTATGTTGTGAAAAAAAGCACATGATCCATTTTTTGTCTCTTTTGGGATAGAAAAAAAAGAGGCATGACAATATTTTTTTATTGGAAAGGCACATTTTCTGTTGGAAAAAAAAAAACAATTATAAAACACAAAATAAAAAAGTAGTTAAAAAAAGATTATTTTTGTGGATTAGATTATCTTTTTGTGCTTACTTTCATTTTGGCTAGTTAGCTAGGAGGGTAAGCTAGCAACCAAATCATAACAGATTAGCAAGCAAATTAATTTACTGAAAATTCACAAAACTTTGTGCACATGCATTTAGCATTTCCAAATAAATTCAGGAAAGATTGAAAATTTGATGGCCACAACATACATCACTAAGCTACAGCTGAACTGCTAACTGCACCAGAATGGAGTTTTTTTTCCCCCCGGAGGATATTGGTCATGCCGATTCAGCATCTAGGCACCATTACAAATTTCTAAAGTGATTATAGCTTTAGACTAATGTGAAGATTTTGCTGTGTAAGTCTCAGAACCTGCTTCAGGCCCAAAGACTCACATCTTCATTTAATCCAATCTAATCTAAGTTAATTTAATTTAATGCAGAGACTGAAGCCTCATTTACAATCAAACTCAAACTCAAAAAAAAAAAAGTAAAACTCCACACATAGTATAGTTCCTGTAGTATAATGATCAAATCAGCTCGAGGAAAAATAAACGGTCTACAAACATGCCTAAAAGTTAATGAATTTCACAAGTTGCATGATTCATTTATTCACAATTGTGATTTTACATATGATCCATTTATTTTAAGCTCAGAGTTTGGTGTGGATGTTTTTTTTTTCTATAATCAGAAGGTGGTAATTATGGTTAGTCCCATATGACGTGAATGCATTAGCATGAGTGCAATGAGGCATGTACTATTTCCTGCTAAAAGACGGTTTTAACTCCGGATCTCCCTGATTAACTCTCGCTTTTTTCACTAAGTATGAGAGCTCGTTAGTGGAAGCAGGTGGTGTAATAGAGGGTCGGATCCGATTAGACCCTGGGGTGCTTGTGGAGTATCAGGGTTCTGCTGCTATGTTTTATACACGCTCTTACCACAGCGCTGTTGAATCCTTGATTCTCTGATTGGTCAGAGGGTGCAACTCTAACTGTAGTGCAGTGGCAGATGCTCTACACAATCTAATATGAAACAGATTTTTAAAAATATGGTGTTACTAAACAAAGAAAAACATACAACTGTGGGATTTTCTGTAGGTAGATGCTTATATACATTCATGGAATCAGTCTCCAGGCCGAAATCTTGGAAAGACTTGGAGACTTGGAAATAGAAAATCACAATACAAGTTTGCAACAAAGCACAGAATCAACAGGGTTTAAATAGACAAAGTAATTAAGATCTAAACACAGAACAGGTGCACACATTAGGAAAACAAACCAATGACTGGACGGAGGCTGAGACAAGACTAGAACAAAAACAATGGCACATGGCAAAACAAACAAAACAGAAAACAAACGGAACAAGCACAAAGAGAAAAAATGTTTAATATTTCTGTCTTATTACCTTAAAGGGAAAAAGTGAGAGAATGAGTTTTAATAACTCTTTCAACACAATTTGTTTTGTGGACGTTGAACCACATCACCGCACCAATCCAAAGGGTTTTATGGCTTACATAAAATTTTCTGGGTTCCTCCCACCTCCCAAAACCATACCGGTAGGAGCATGAGCAGCTGGCCCCAAGGTGTGAATGAGTGTGTGCATGATGTGTCCCATCCAGGATGTGTTCCTGCCTCATGCCTAGTATTCCCAGGATGGATGAATGAATGAAAATTAGGGTTGAATTGGCAGCTTTGATACATTTCAGTTCTGTAATGATGCTTTCAGAGCATTTTTCTGCACAATACTCCATTTTGGAAGCTGTAAAACAAGCGTGATATCAAGAGACCACACCGTTTTCACGGGAAATAACACAGCTGATGGTCTCATAATGAAAAACGCTGGACCAGGCCTGATTATTTACGATGCTGCTCCTTAAAAGCTTTCCGTCCCACCTGATCTAGATGCTGCTGCAGGATGGATGATAAAGCAGACGGCTTTTCTTTTTCTCTTTTCCTATTTCTATCCCCTCTACATGATTTCAGAGTAAACTCTGCGTCAGGACTTCTACTGTATTTTTGGTGAATCAGCGCTAAACACAGCGACAATCAATTCTTTCTTTCTTTTTTCTTTTTTTTTTCATCCTGACCCTACCTCCAACCTCCTTCATTCAACACACTGCTTCATTTCTGTTCTGTTCGCTTCAGCAGTGTGTTAAAGCCTCCCCCGAGCATGCGACGTGGCTGCAGGGTATTTTTAGCGAGGCAGGATTTCGAATCACACCTATTGTTTTGTCTGGTTGCATGAGTCAAGAGACTCGCTGAGAGAGAATTTTTCATCACCTACTTCTCCACAAGATGGACTTCACCCACACTCCATTTTGCAGTTTCCTTAAAGAACCTCATTTTGCCACCGTTCACCTCACAGAACTCATAGCTAATCTTATTCATGTTTTTCATTTCCTTGGAAGGTCTGTGTGAGTGTGCCAACAATCATAAAATAGCTTTAAGCTTAACAGTTTCAGCTTTAGGAGAAACTAAAAAAAAATGTGTTTAATTGAATTTAATTTTCACTTAATTAATTTTGTTAGTTTTATGTAATGCAAACAAAAATAGCTGAAAAAAATGATCAAAATTAATTTAAAAAAATGTAATGCAACAAAAATAGCTGGAAAATGCTAAAAATTTATTTTTAGTATTTTAGTTGTTAAAGCACTTGAAGAGTAAATGTTTTTTAAATAAAAGTGTTTAACATTTATCATGCTATGCCAATTTTGGCCACAAGGGGCAGCTTCTTCTGCTTCTTCTTCTTCTTATTACAAACCCGGGAATAAGTAAATATTTGCATGTTACACCAGTTTACACCACAAGGGGCAGCTAATTCTTAAAAAACAAAATAAGAAAAGAAAAAGAAAAATGAGCTCTGGTTAAAAGTTGAAGCTAACTATAAACGGCTAAATGTAGCTGCATTTTAAAAAAAATGATTTAAGTCGAATTAAGTGTAAAGTAAAGCTGGGAACACCCTTTATTTATTAAGTGCGTAAAGACGCTCACACACAACAAGTAGCAAGAGTGTTTTGATTCTTAAGCTAACATTGCACTCTACAAAAACGTAGAGTGATGGGTGAATATTTTCCCACCGAGTCGTTCCAGCTTTTCAAAAGAGCCTCCAGCCTGGAAGTGCCACATGATGATTCCTGGACTGCGCTGAAACAGCATGGTGCTAAAAACGCCAACGCCTCTAAATGAATCCTTTGGCATTTGGGCATCTCTGGGCATGAAATGAGGCATGAGGTCTACAAAACGAGGATTTAATGGGTAATTGAGATTAGCGCTTCATAGCAGAGATGTCTATATGCCAGGCGGTGATTTGTTTTGAGCGCTGATCAAATTGACAGGCCATGCCTGCACACGTTAGCATGACCAAATGATGAAGAGGGAGCATACGCTCATCATGATGATTAACACCAAAAACGTTCACTGATTTTCCTTTGTTTTTTGCTAGAGCCATATTCACTTACGCATGTCATCTGGTTTTATTTTAAAAACAAGCACAGACGTTGATTAACCAGCACTGCTTTGTGTGGCTGTTTGGAAGGTTGTGTTAATCCACATCATGTATTTTCAAACTCTGGAACCTTCTGGAATCAGTATTAGCATTAAGTATCAGCATTAAGTCGACGCAAATTTGTAACTACTTAATCGACTCGATTTGTATAAAAAAATATATAGAGATTAGGATTAGGGGGAAGTCTCGGCTTTATCACTCCTTTCCACTTTGTTTGTATGAAAATGAATGAAATCCATTCACGTCGCGTGTTTGTTTAAAATTGTACGAGTCGAGTCGAGCTTCATCATCGGAGATTGCCAAGATTAAATGAACTTTCACATGTTTTTTCACAAAGAAATGCCGACATGAACTGTAAAATCATTACTCCTATAACTTCATGTGCGGTTCACAAATAAGTCGACTCTCTGAATTGATTCTTTTAGATGAACATTGAGAGATGCCTAGTGAATATCGGTCATTTTTTTCCCCCTGAGTTTTCAGGAAAAAGTTTTCTTCATATTTGACAAGTATTATTATTATTATTATTATTATTATTATTATTATTATTATTATCATCTCACCATTATCATCATGTATTATGATTAATTAATTTCATAATCATGATCAGAATCATTTTATTCGCCTTATACATTTACATGTATTAGGAATTTTTCTTGGTGTTTGGTCACAACACAGCATCATTACCTTTCTAATATACAAATATTAGGTAAATACAAATATAGATGAATCATTGAATCATTTATTTTCCCCAAGTGTGAACCAGTTCTTTTACCCAAACATTGGGAGCCAAATTGCAAAATATGGGGCATTTTTAACACCTGAGGTGCTCCTGTTACCGAAAAGTTACAACAGATCATTTTCTTACATGATTCATTTACTTTCAGGTGATTCTTTTCAGGAATCATTTATCTTTCACGAGCGAATTCAAAAAAAATTTTTCCCAAAAGATTTTATAAAATGCAATACAGAGTAATGTTATTTCATTAATAATTAATTAGAAGGTGGAGTAATAGTTCATGAAACAGCAGTTAGTAAAGAACAACAATCGCTGGTGAAAATAGGAATCCCAAGGAGTCCTTTGGGGAACACAAAAGTCGATTCAAATTCAGATAATCTGAATCACAGAAAAGAGCCGGAAATCACAAGTCAATGCTCCTGCACTTCACGAAAGCCATCGATTTGTTGTTGTAGGGGATTCAGAAATGATGAACAGTCTGATAAACGATTCTCTATAACGACTCCATCATTATAGCAGAAAACTAAAGAAGAAAGAAAATAAACACATCTTTATATCGGAGCCAAATGCAAAATCTCACTTATTTATTTCTGACTCAGTAATTAATAATTGCCAAAGAAATCTTTTCCTGTCGTTCTGTTAGTTCTGTTCTTTCGGCGGGGTGGGTGTGACTCATCAGCGCTTAGCGATTCTCCCTGGTGTCAGTGTGAGGTAAAGCGCATTTAACATCTCATTGATTGGATTGATTAAAAGAGAATAAAGGGCTGCTATCATGAGGCAGATGGCTCCTAGGCAGAACCAAATGAGTCCTTTCAGTACTGTGCACAAACCGGTTCTGCTCACTGATGCTATCAGAGAGATCACTACCTGCTTTCTCAGACCTGCAGCTAATATTCCACACACACACACACACACACACACACACACAACACACACACACTTCAAATATTTAAACGAATTCCTGAATTTGGAAAGATTGTGTCTATTCTCATGTAATGAAGGCAATCAGACTTTGCAATGAGCTACTAATGGACTGAACCAGGATGAGACAGACATTATTCTGAGATTTAATGGGAATTTAATGGGGTTAAGTGTGAAAACAAACGAAAATCCTAGGAATGTTGACATGAAGATGAGACCTTGTACAATTCCTGGGAATCTGAAACATAAATGCTATTAAATCCGTTGGTTTTACCCATTTGTATGTAGCCCCGCCTCCAAATCAGATTTATAAGGAAGTGCTGAAGAAGTGTCAGATTTAATAATGATACTTAAAAATATTATTAATTACTTATTAAATAATTTATATAACAATTAAATAAGAAAAAAAAAATCTAATTCATGTGGATTTTATCCCCAGGAAGTCTCTGCATGCCCCCGTGGTCATGATCTCCAGAGAAAAAAAAACAGGGACAGATGGGTTTTAAAGTACTAAAATATTAACAGGCCTCATATATATGTCCTTTGGGAATTAGCCACTCCGCTGCTGCAGCATTTCTGCTTATGGCTTTAGCGCCTCGGGGTCTCCGGGGACGCCTGCATACTTGACTCTGTAATCTTAGAAAATGTGTTTTATTTATAAAGGATCAGCGTGTCCTTGGGTGACTGCGTTTCCTTCCCGTCATATCTCCATGTACAACCTTGTGAAACTCTGAGCTGTCTCATTTGTAATAATCTCACGGCATCGCCGGAGTCAATGAAGTGCTTTCGCTGCAAACGTGTAATTAGGAACAACAAATAAACTGCCTTTGTGAAGACAGCTTTAAGAGAAAAGCAGCGCACGAGGTTACGGCTGAGCTTTACAAGACTCTCCGTGTTATTAAGCTGCCCAAGTCTGTAGTTCAGTAACAGTTAGCTAGCAGGCTAGTTATTTGGGATGGCACGAGGACAAGGGCATGTTTGCAGTTTCCATATTTATTTTTGTTTGCTCACTGATCGATCCTGGTATTTTTAACAAGGGTAAAGGGGTAGAAATGTCCCTAGGTCATTTAAAAAAAAAAAAAAAATGCTTAAACATGGCAAAAACTTTAAGTAGAAGTTTCAAGGAACTCCATTTGAGGAGCTTATATAAGTAAAAGACCCCAGTGTATGTTGAGTTCATCTTTCGACCTCTCCGAGTCTTCTTATATGGATTTATTTGCATTTAAGGAAGTTCTTCTGTTTGGACTCTGACACCGTTCCACGTTCTGTCTCGGGTATGTTTACTTCCTGCTCCCCGGTTTTTAAACATCACCACACACGTGCGTCCTCAACCAGACGCCACGTCTCAGTGCCGAGTCTAACCAGTCACCAGAGACCCAAGTGTCAACACCGTCCACACCTCCGTTCTCACCACCACAGCTCTCCACTGATGAAGATCTGACACTTTCACGCTTTCTCGCTTTCGGTTTGCGTCCTTTACGTGTTTTTCCATCTGGCTGCTTTGGGGAGCTTCAGGTCCAGATGATGGACACACGTGAAATTTGCATGCGGTTTTTAGACACTTCACATGTTATGCCACATTTAGTGTGTGTTTTTTTTGCATGATTTTTATTTTAAAAACCGATTAATTTTCACATATGAATTTTTTCCCTTTTCTCCTGATTTTTTAAAAAAAAAATCATGATTTACGTTCACGTGATATTTTTACACATGATGATTTTCATGTGATTTTTTTCACATGATTTGTTTTCGCAAGATTTTCTACACACAATTATTTATTTTCACATAATTTTTACACATTGTGATTTTTTTTAAAAACATGATTATTTTTCACTTGTGATTTTTTCATTTTCGCATGGTTTCTTAAAAATCGTGATTTATTTTCAAATGTAATTTTTTTTTACGAGTTTTACACGATTCATTTATTTTCACGTGCTTTTGAAAAAAAAATTACAAACAAAACAAAATTCACATGATTTTTAAACAAAATTCATTACAAAAAACAAAATTAAACACATGATTATTTTTACATGATTAATTTTTTGTACACATTATTTATTTTCACGTGTTGTTTTACACATGACTTTTTTTTGTTTTTTGTTTGTTTCACACATTTTTACACATTGTGATTTTTTTAAAAACAGGATTAATTTTCACTTTTGATTTTTTTTTTCATTTTCACATGATTTCTTAAAAATCATGATTTATGTTCACATGTAATTTTGTTTTTACATATGGGTTTTGCACATTTTAAATAAAACAATTCAAAACAAAAAACAAAATTTGAACACAATTTATTTTCACGATTAATTTTTTTTGTACATTATTTTCACGTAATTTTTTTTTTGTTTGTTTGTTTTTTGTTTGTTTTATGCTCTGAGTTCAGAGCATAACATGATGAAATGCACTTACAAATGTTTGTGATCACATATTACTCACATGTGAAGAACCTGTGTGTTATTTTTCTGTATGGGAACAGACTCGGGATTTGTGTCCCGGTGGTGTTAAAGGAGGTTGGCACTGGCTTTTGAGGAACTTTTAGTTTTAAATAATTCCTTTAATGCTGCCTGAGTATTCATGTCATGGAGCCTGATGAGTGCTAATGTTTGGCATTGGGAAATAGCCTGAGGCGGGCATGTGTGTGTGTGTGTGTGTGTGTGTGTGTGTGTGTGTGTGTGTGTGCGGGTGAGCATGCAAAGAGTGTTGAGCTTCAGCTTCAGAGACTGAGGTAATAGCTTGAAGGAATAAAGAGATAACGGTGCGATGGCTCAGATGATTAGCAGGCAGTAATATCCGTCAAGGTCACACCCCAAGAAAAACACACACCTCGCTTTCAGAGCTCGTTCTCGTGTCCTGCTGTTACTCTTACACACTCGTGCCTAGGAATGTGACCCGCATGTGGCATTTCTGACAAACTTACAGGGACGCTGTTTATAATTTAAAATCCTGATTTCACTGTGAAGTTCTGAGGTCTGTTTGCCCCCGGAAATGATAAAGCAGAATAAATATTCTGCACTTTTAAACATTAACACTTCCAGTAAATTTGCTAACAAGCTGATTTTCCATAAAGAAAATAAACGACTGAAAACAGGAGTTGTCAAATGGATGGACTGTGGCTTGGATGCAAACCCCACAATGTGTTTCAGTATTTTCTTCTGATTGAACAAAGAAAAATTTCCACTGCAGAGCCGATAAATGTGTGAAAAGAAAAACAAAAACAAAAACAAAACTTTGTTTCTCCAAACATTAATCAGCGTAACTTCTATAGCAGATCCTCTGCTGCGGCCAATCACATGCATTTATGTAAATGATTGAGCTGAAAGGAAAGACTTTTCACAGAATTAAATTTTTTTTTATTTTTTATATTTTTTTCATAATAAAATTTACCCTTTCTGGTGTGATTAGAAAACTGATAATGTGCCTTTTTTTTTTTTTTTTTTTTAAAGGTTGATGGTGAAAACTAAACATTTGAAGATGATTAGACAGAGAAAGCAACATCATGACAAAGGAATTGAGACTTTCTCAATTCTATGCAAATTAGGTTAAGTGAAAAATCCAAATGATTGGCTCAAAACAATCCTATGGCACCTTCAGTTCCCCTTTCACAACTTTAGCTCCTAGCTGCAGTTATTTCCTTTTCATATACTGTTTGAGGCACAAAAAAAGGAAGGAAATGTTTGTGTGATTTTATATATATGACCGTGACATCACTCATAAATGTGTGTAGAGATTTTAGGAAGAAGAATAAAGCTTGGAAGGAAATAGCAGAGATCGTTGGTGCTTCTGGTGTGTGTACCTAGCTAGTACGGTTATCTTATTTTGCTAACATAATCTGACAATGAAGCCGAGTATGTAACGTGAATCAAACAAACAAATTTCTAGATAACTACAACAACAAAAAAAAGCCAATCCCAATGAGTAAAACCAATAGCAGTGGCTACACACCAAACGACAAGCAAGACGAGTGACTTGTCTCTTGCTAGTGTGAACACAGGGTTACTGTCATGGCTGCAGATGATGTCTTCTCTAAAACCCTATCTGTTACAAAAGAGCAGCCTGACTGCTTGACTGTAAAAGCATAGACGCCTTCTGAAAGATATTTTCAGCCACGGTGAATGTGTCAGAGTTTGCCTTCTCCACTCGAAGGGTTCCTCGGCTTTCTTCGGCTCGCAGATACAAGAAATGCCTGCATGGTTGAGTGGGTGGGCCGTGAACTTTTCATTTCAGGATTTCTCTCCTACTTTTATATCTGTGTCTGCTTACTAGGGGATATGCTATAAATGACTGATTTTGAGTTTAATATACTGGAGGTACGAGAAGGCGGATCTACGGGTACAAGATGGCAGTACTTAGCACCTGCTACACTCTCCATGCCACCTTAAATGCCACTCCACTTCTGCAAACCCTCTAAAATAGGAATCAAACTTTTTACTTTAGGCACATTGAGAGTGTACTGGACCAGAATATTGTCAGAATATTGTTTATGTGTCGATTCACATAACTGGCTAAATAGGATAAGTTTTATTTATTTATCTGACACATCTCTATTACCTCACTACACTGTATATATTTTTATTTATTTGACTCATCTCTGTTAGCTCATTGATGTAGTTACCTCGCTGCACTGTATTTATTTGACTCATCTCTGTTAGCTCATTGATGTAGTTACCTCGCTGCACTGTATATATTTGAGTTATTTGGGTTACCTCATTGATATATTTACCTCGCTGTATTTTATTTATTTATTTATTTATTTATTTATTTGAGTCATCTGTTATCTCATTGAAACATAGTTACCTCACTACACTGTATTTACTTATTTGAGTCATCGCTTTTACCTCACCACACTGTATTTATTTTTATTTATTTGACTCATTTGTGTTACCTCATTGATATAGCTACCTCATTGTACTTTGTTTATTTGAGTTATCTCTGTTACCTCAACACACTGTATTAAGTTTTACTTATTTGGGTAATCTCTTTTACCTCACCACACTGTATTTATTTTATTTATAAATGAATAAATTTTGACTCATCTCTGTTACCTCATTGATATAGCTACCTCATTGTACTTTGTTTATTTGAGTTATCTCTGTTACCTCAACACACTGTATTTATTTTTATTTATTTGACTCATCTGTTACCACTTTGATATAGTTACCTCACTGCACTGTATTTATTTGTTTGGCTCATCTCTGTTACCTCATTGACACATTCTTTCTTCACCACACTGTATTTATTTACTTTGGATACAACAATACACATTAGTTACATGTTACCCAGATTTCCACGGATAAATATTGGTGTATTTTTAAATAAAAAAAAAAAATCCGTTTGGGTCTTAGCCAATCAGATTCCTTTGCACTGCTCTGTTCACAGTCCTGAGGAACGAGATGAGTGTTTGTTGTTCAGATTGGAAGCAGGCTGCCTTAAATCGTGTCAGTCACAGGCGCTGGGTTTATGCTGGGAGAATAATGGATCCATCATGCTGTGGTCAGTATGTGGTTTGGGCTGTGTTCATCACTCAGACATCTTTACGGCCGCTTCAGACGAGTGAGCCGCTGTGCGTCTTCATTTAAGGGCTGAGGGCGTTTCATTAGCCTCAGTCTCCTCTCATTATTTCCTGTATTGTGACTGGGACATCATTTACAATATGACAGAGGAGAATTTTTTTTGTCATATTATATTCCTGGCTTTCCAGTGATATGATATGTACTATGGCAGGAAACAGTGCTTTTTTTTTATATATATATATTTTTAAATAAAACAACTTAATTTTCCACCCTGTTTCCCAGTTTCATCCATTTTAGTTCTGGTATAGTTTCAGTGCAGCCGAAGGTCTATTACAGGGAAATGCTACGTGATAAAAGCTATACAAGAGCATTCATGGGTGCCACTGGTTCCAGATACACATTGCTAACAAAGCAGAGTGCAAGATAAATTATGTGTTAAACAAAAGAATTGCATTAGTATGGATTTTCCATCTCCAGTTTGCGTATAGTGAATGTGTAATGCATCCTGTTCCCCCCATTTCCTGTTTAGTGGTATAATCCATTTCAACTGAGCCAGTCAGATGTTATTCCTGTCAGACATAAAACATTTCATACCGATTTTAACTGATGGATTCTGATTCGTCAGAGGATGTTGATTAATTTTCTACAACAGCATTTTGACATTAGTTCCGGCTGTAAGGCAAATCACAGGTTTATATTAATGCACTCGTTCTAATACGTTATTGTTTCCATAGTAACTTCTGTAGTCATTAAACAGACTTTTTAAAAAAGGTTGTTATTTAGAGAAAACATTTGCTAAGAAAAACGTTTAATTGTTGATATGGCGAAGTTTTTTTTCTTTGTATTCCTTACTTTATTTACTGTTTTTCTACCACACCTGATTAAAAAAAAAGCTCGTGGTTTTGGTGTCTGTTCTTTTTTCCTGTCAAAAATATTTAAATGGAACAACGATTCGGGTATCCAGTCTTTGAAAACAAATAGCAAAATTCGGACACAAACTTAATCTTCTTCTACAGTGCATCAGTGGTTTTAGGGTGTGCTTTTCTCTGGAAAATTTCCAAAAAAAAAAAAAAAAAAAGTGCTGAAGGAACATCAACTGCATTTGACTACACCGCAGATGAGGACTTCTCAAACATTCGGTTCTGTAAGTCATTTTTGAGACTCGGTTTGAAATGTCTTTCATCCCCACAGCATGAGTTGAATTTATGTGTTTTTTTCTCTTGTACCAATGACAGTGATAAATATCTGAGTTGAAAGCTGAAGTGGAGTCGTTTGATACTTCCTCAAAAAAAAAAAAAAAAAGGTTTTCAGAAGTGGTCGTGTTTTTTTTTTTTTGTGTGTCCTAATTTGCAACAGTGTGTGATTGAAAGCTTTGATCACACTGAGATCCTCGCTGCACCACTGTATGGTAAGTGTCCTTGATGGATGACAGCGTTGCTCTACTGATTTTTCGGTGTTATATAAATGATGCACTGATCTGCTGTGTTATTATGAAGTCTCGCTTTGACGGGAGCTGAAGATGAACCAGGGCTTCTTTGCTTACATAAAATTCGGAAGTGCTGTTAACATCGCCACTATCGTGGATAAATAAACAATGTCTTTCTGGCAGTCAACATCTGTTTAGGTATTTATTTGCGACAGCATGTTAAACCACTCTGTTATTTAGACGCCAAGCTTGTCATACTTCTAAGTTGGTATATTTTATATTTTATAAACTAGTCCCAGCTATGCTGGAGCATTAATGTCATCATGATCATCATCGTCAGTGTATCAGAAAGTGTGTCATCATGACTGAAGCTCCTATAACTAAAGAAATCTTAAAAGAGATCCTATTATTGTCTCTAGAGTTTTTAAGTAGTGAGATAAAATGCAAAAAAGGGCGACTTCTGTTTAAGGTATTATTCGCACTGGATTAGTTAAGTAATGTTGTCAGAGCATGTGACGTCACACAGGTAAACAATCTCTGTATAAATCGCAGAGATGGGCGTGTCTTTACGATGTGTGCATACTCATCACACTAAGAATTCCACTACACACACCTCATTATAACTAGCTTTGACCTTAATTATTACTGCATGTTGGAAGGGGTATGGCTGTGCAATTCACTCATGATGATTAGTGGGTCACATGACCAAAGCATGTAGCTATGTAGACTGTACCTGTGCTCGAAACGCGATATCTTTTATATCATTTAAAGTCCTTTATTTTATTGTTCTGTGTTTTAAACTCGGACTTTTCGGTAGAAAATAGTAAAAAGTAACAGAAAAAAAGTGCTTCCTGGAGTGTGTTTATCCTGAAGAAAAAAAAAGCACAAAACCTCTTTTCACACAGAATAAAATGCCATATTTCCCCAGCATGTCATTTTGGATGGGATACACATTACCTGGAATTAGTTCTACTTGTCCTTGTCAATTTATATTTAAAATGTGCTGTAATCTTTCCTAACGTGTGCATGTACAGTCTGAAAAATTATCGATGTGACTAAAATCCCAGAGGTACTCAGGAAATAATGACAATATCCCACCTCCCCATGTAAAACTAATTCAATCTGAATAGTCTCTTAGGTTCTTCTCCTGAAAAAGAAGACCCCAGTAATCTCACATATATACATCTGCTCTTGAGTTTCAGGAGAGATCTCAACAAAAACGTTTTTGGACCACTGCTACTCTCAGTGTTTAGTCGTCTATTGTGTGTATCTAGCATTATCTCCATACTGCCTACACTGGGAGCTCATTAGCAGGAGAAAGAAAATAAAATCAATCACAAGAGCATGATCCTAAAGGCTGATTAAAACATTCACTTCAACTGAAACAAAGAGTCTTTTCTCTTGTCCAGTGCCTGGTCTTAGAATGTAGCATGATCACATGACCATGCAAACATCCAGGTTCATAGACAACAAAACCTGCAGAAACTCATCAGTTGAGTGTTCATTTAATTGCCATCCAGATGCGAGAGTTTTTTTTTTCTGACTAAGGCTTTAGAAAACAGGGTTCCTCAAGGGTTCTTTGGATAGCTAAGAAGTCTTAGGTTTCTAAAAGGGCTCTACTTGGAAGCAATCTAAAGGAGAACCCTTTTATTGGACAGTTGAGTTCTACATAAGGCCTGTAATTGTTCCCCAGAGGGACACACCAAAGAACCATTGAGGTTCCTCTTAAAAAGAGTGTAGTTTGATTAAATCAGTTATACTTTTGTCTCATCAGATGTCAGAAGATCTGAAGGTCTGTTAAAGACACAGATGGAATTGCCATTTTGATGAAAGCAGAAGTTTTCCCACACTATAGACTAAATGATAGCTTTTGGTTCCCATGGAGTTGTGTTCTTTAGCTTGGTGCTCTTGTTGAGCTAGCCAATGAGCAATTGCTAGTCATTACTGGTGAACTCAATAGAGCAGGTCACCTTAACTAAAACGATGAGAAAATCTATTGCGAGAAAGAAAATCGAACTGCTTGATCACCAAAACTCACGAGAAAAGTTAAATGATCTGTGGTGTAGCATTGAGAAAACCTTTGCTGCATTGTTTGAAAATGTGGCGGCTGCATTGACCGGCGATAATGACATTGATTCCATGTCACTTTAATTGAAGCTCCCCCATAAGCGTCTCTATTGCGTCTGGCGATGTTGTCGGGTCGGGATGCCAGATTTACTGCAAGGGGGAGCCTGGGAAATAATGAGAGGAGACTGAGGCTAATGAAACGCCCTCAGACCTTAAATGAAGACGCACAGTGGCTCTCTCATCTGAAGCGGCTGTAAAGATGTCTGGGTGATGAATGCAGCCCAAACCACATACTGACCCCAGCAAGATAGATCCATTATTCTCCCAGCATAAACCCAGCACCTGTGACTGACACGCAGGAAACCTGCTTTAAATCTGAACCACAAACTATCACTTCATAATCCACACTAAGTGCATCTCAGTCACAGCCATCAAGGCTTCCACAATGTCTGTAAACAGAGAACCACTGAATTTTCAAAAGTATGGAGTGGATGTTCCCACAAATCCCAAGCAGGAGGAAAGTTTCAGAGGCAGCAGGAGGCACAGATTTGCATCTATCTGTGCATTTATGTGACAAAACAGAAAATTTCTCTCCACAGTTCAGCAGAGATGTGCACGAATCAGAAATAATAGTTCAGTCTCCCACACACACACCCTACATAATTGCTCAGGCCATGCTTAAACTACATTCTTGTCCACTCTCTCCTCCCACACACACACACACACACACACACACACACACTCACTCTGCCAAAACCCTTCACAATGATGACCATATATTCAGCTTTCAACAATCTGTGCATTTCCACATCTCAGACTGGTCAAGGCCATCTGAGATTAATAATTGTGGAATCAGGAACATCTGAGAATATGAAGGAACATTTTAGATCGTTCTTATCAGGAACATCTGGGATTGGTCAGTGCACTTACGGGGAATATTTAAAATTCATCAGAAACATTTAAGATTTAAGCAAATTCGCTGGACAGGAACCTTTGAGATTGGTCAAGACCATTTAAATTGGTAAGGAACATTTGCAATTGGTATGTGTGATGATCAGGAACCATTTTGATTGGTTAGAAACAGCTTAGACTGCTCAGAAACATCTAATTTTGGTATGTTTCATGATCGGGAACATCTGAGAATGGTCAGGAACATCTGAGATTGGCCGGGAATGTCTAAGTTTGAGCAAGAAGATGGGAGATAGGTAAATGTGATGATCAGGAACATCTGAGATTTATTAGCAACACTTTGGATTGGTCAGGAACATGTATGATTGGTCAAGAATATTTCTCATTTGTCAGGAACAGTTCTGTTCTGAAAAGCAGATGGTCTGGAATATCTAGAGTTAGTCAGGAACATTTTCAATTGGTGAAGAAAATATGAGATCGGTCAGTGTGCAGATAAGGAACACTGGTCAAGAACATTGTTGATTGGTCAGGAACACCTAAGCATGGTATGTCTGCTGATCAGCAACCTCTGGGATTGGTCAAGAACAGGGGTGTCCAAACTTATCTGCAAAGGTCCAGAGTGTGTGCAGGTTTTCATTCTAATCAAGCAGGAGCCACACCTGATTCCACCTGTTTAATCAGTTGACCTTAGCTTTCCAAAGACTCAAGTGTGTCTTCTGCTTGGTTGGAATGAAAACCAGCGCTCACACTGGCCCTTTCCGGATAAGACTGGACACCCCTGGGCAAGAACATCTGCAGTTGTTCAGGAACATTTGTCTTTGATCAGGAACCTTTCTGATTGGTGAATAAAAGAACTGCATTTGGCCAGGGACATCTGAGGAACATTTGAGGAACTTCTCCAATTGGTCAGGAACATCAGCGGTTGATCAGGAACATCGGAGATTGGTAGGAGTGATGATCAGAAACACCTCAGATTGGTCAGGAACAGTTTTGATTTGGTCAGGAACATCTACAATTGGTAAGTGTGTTCATTAGGAACATCTAGTTACTGTCTCTCAGATGAACATTGGAAATTGACTTATGATGAATATCTAAGGTGAGTCAGCTCATTAAGCACTTTCATGCCCTGATTTATTAAGATCCAAAATATCAATCACTAATTAAGTCCTAGTCCAGAACTTGAGTACTACTGCACTGGTGTTTTGATCAAGAACGTCTGTGATTGGTTGGTATGCTTATCAGAACACTCTGAAAGGCATTTACTCAAGAGAAGTACACTCAACAGTCTTCTCTAATATGCATCATAACTGGAGATGAATAGTTTTGGAAGAATATTGCATAAACACTCCTCAAGAACAAGTCAGATTGTTCACAACCCTCAGGATACATTATTGACATCTAGAACCCTGATTTGCTGAGGAGCAATTATGAAAATGGATGAGTGGCTTTGTAACCTCTCCAAACTCCAAAAAAAAAAAAAAAACTCAGAGCAGACATCACCAGTTCATGCTCTGGAAATATTTTTTTGTACTGCTCAAGTAGTGTAAATCTAATCAAGAAAGTACAGCAGTGATTTTTAAGCCCACATGAAATTTGCACAAGCACTGCCATTAGGAAAATGATACAGGCTATTGGGATATAAAAAAAAAACAATTTTGCCTGAAAGCCATTTACCACATGCAGCATGCATGTGCTTGGATAGACATATTTCTATATGCACTAATGGCTTGTTGCATAAATGATGCACAAAAAAGAAAATCTAAATGAATCAAATAGCCATCTTCGGAATCATCATGTCTTGATGGAAGAGAATTAGAAAGCAATCAAATCAAATGTCATTACGACGATGGAACAAAAATAATCCAGGGATGCGCATGAATCATTTCGATAACAAAGGGCTGGGCTGTTTTCAGAGTTGGCACAAGCAGTTACTTAATGAAGCCAGGAAATTCACAACTCAGTGGGTGTCATGAAATCGTAATGTGTGTGAGTTATAAGCTATTTTATCACACTTAAAATTTGCTCTATTGAATTGTCAAGTTAATCAAAGGGCACCAGTGTTTTTGTAAATTTGGTGCACATGCCCATGGTTTGAAAGATAAGCTGACCAAGCACTCATCTGCTACACTTACAGCTCACATTAAGGTTCATGAAGTTATTTCATAACTTTATCTGTAAAATATGATCCTTGACATAAGTAATGTCTTTAATTAAGATGCTGATGTCTGTGTGAAAATAAACCTTTTTGTGCACTTTAAAGAGATGACGCTATTACATAAATACTAGTGTCATTGTTATGTATTTAACATTGACCTCGAATGTATGTATTTAATATTGCCCTTCCATAGTTTTTTGATTGTGTTTACAGCCAAAACATAAATTTCAGCATGACACATTGTGGTTACAACAAACAGTATATAATTTAATAACCAAGACATGCCTCTGTTTTACTCAAACTCCACCCCCATGTGCATAACTCTGAGGTCAATTCTAAACAGCTCCCAAGTCCAGAGTTATGTCTGTGATCTAAATACCGATGTGCACAATTTTGGTGTGAAATCCTCACTGTGCATGCTAAGCGCAACTCTGAATACCCTAACGTTGACAAATCTGAGTTTTTAGATGTTTCAATGGAGCTCTAACTAAATTACTTCCATGTCTCTGGTGGAATTTACAAAATGATCAAAGTTAAATTCCCCCAGGCATGACATTTTAACAAGCAGTTATAGTGAGAAAGATGAGCTGACCATTCAATCATCATGGTTTCTTGAGTTTCTTGTCATTGGCTTGGACGGTTGGGTTTTAGCTGTAGATCAACCGTGCCCACTGTACCGCTTTCAATCCTCTGGGATCAGATGCAGTATTGCATTTTGAGAAGCCTTATCAAAGGCATGAGAGTTTGCCATAATCAGCCCCCAAATATAAGTACATGCGTCTTGGAGATGTCGGTCAAATGGGTCATTGCCGTAATCCTGTCCATGGCTTGGGTGCAGATTTCGTCACAGCTTAATGCCGAGACCTGGAGATACAGTTAGGTCCGGAAGTATTTGGACAGTGACAGAGTTTTTGTGATTTTGCCTTTATACACCACCACAATGGATT
>CM075030.1:1775557-1800571 GCA_037576675.1 Pangasius sanitwongsei | reverse complement strand
TTATTTGTTTAGTTATATTACTTGAATCTCCCAATATTGTTAAAATGAAGATCAAATGTCCATATGTTTAACTATGTAAAAAAAACACAAGCTTTCGTGGGGTGTCCTAATTTTTTCACATGACTGTACAGTGTATATATATATATATATATCATTGGAGACGATGCAATTTTGGCTAATTGGCCAGAGTATGGAGTATATATATATATAACTCCATATATAAACTTCCTTACAGTGATATTTTTATGTCACGGAAGCTGATTCCCAACTTTGCCAAGATGCTGGAGAACATCTTCCTCCCCTTGTTTGAGGCGACTGTGAATCCTCAGAAGCACAAAGAGCTGCATGTGTTCCTCAAATATGTGAGTGGGTTTAAATTAACACACACACACATACACACACAGAGAACTGCAGTTGATCTTGATAGTAGCTGATGTGCTTAAAATTACACCATACAGCATTAGAATAAGTAAAGAATGAAACACTCAGGCATGCTCTCGTAGGAAAATAATCAACAACTGGTGTGTGTGAGTGAGTGGTGTGATGAAGCAGAGTTACTCTTACCACCCCAAAGTTTATTGTTTTTCTATAACAGCACATCCCAAAGTGTTTTATTCCCCTTTTACCACAGCAATCACATTTTCTCATTAAGTAAGAATGCCAAGTCATCCTTTTCATCAGTACTTAAAGAGACTCTGGAGTCTCCTGCCATAAATGTTAAATAAATATCTCCTTACAGAGAAAACATCATTAGAATGAGTGCATTAATATAAACCTGTGATTTGCAGCTTCTCGACTGTCAGAGCTGCTGTTCTAGAAAATGATTCAACACCTTCTGACCAATCGGATTTGAGAATTCAACAGCACTGTGAATGCAAATATACAGTATATACACATTGTTAATTAACGATGTGCCCATTGTGCCCAGCTCCTAAACATTTAAAAGACAATATCACCCTACTCATTTAAAAGACCTTGTTTTCCGATAATCTTCTATCAAAATGCAACATGCTTTTCCTGCTTTAAATGATTTTTAACTGGCTATGCAGGCGTAGCAAAAAATAAAATAAATAAATAATTAAAAAATATATAAAATAATAACAATATCATGCCATGTTGTGTTTTTTGTTTCATGTTGCTTATTTGTAGTGGTGATTTGTATCTGAACAAATCAGTAGCTTTTTTAGAAAATATTAAAACATCTTGTTACTTAAATCACATTAATGTTAAATTGCATTTATTGGCATTGGACTTTATTACTAGTAAATTGCTTTAACCCCCAGACTTGCGCAGTACTGTGTATTTCTATCTCACACACGCACCTTTTTCCTTTTCACCTCATCATGCTTGTTTTCTCCTCCTGTAGGTGACCGGGTTTGACAGTGTGGACGACGAGTCCAAGCACAGTGATCACATGTTCTCTTACAAGAGCCCCAAACCTGAGCAATGGACCACCGATGAGAACCCGCCTTACAGCTACTACCTCTTCCACATGTATGCCAACATCATGGTGCTCAACAATCTGCGCAAGTAAGTAGTGCTCTTGGCTATTTGTAAGACCAGAACTTTCCGTTAGACCGTATGACATCATTTATCAAAATAGGGAGATGATCACAATACTCGTGCCACTAACGCGGGTCTTATGGGGCCTGTCTTAATCATTCCTCTAAAGAGGAGCTGTTTTACTGCAGGGATTAGAGGTACTCTGAATAATCTCTGGAGGTCGTGCAAGGTCAGTGGGTTGGCGTGTGTGTGCGTGTGTGTGTAGGGTATCAGTGCCTTCTATAAATACCATTGTATCAGTGTACCATTGTATCATGTGTGCTATAGAGTTACAGTTATATATACAATAATTAATGTGCTTATTACAAAACGTTATTGTTTCCATAGTAACAGCTTATTCACAGAGACTTATATGGCAGATGCGCCACATAATCTAAATAATAAACCTAATAATAAGTATATTTAAAAATATATATTTGAAAACTGATGGCAAATTGCTGTGTTGTAAGTATAAAACACTTCATGTCATGCTGTTATAGGAAACTAATCTACTTCAAGATGCTAACAGTAACTGCTTCATCACATCACACCACCCCGTCATTGATTATTTTCCTATAACAGCACACATTGTTGTGGTTTATTCCTTACATACAGTATACTTACAGTACATACTATACACAGATGTGTGCAAAGGTATTCACAACCTGTGAAATGATAAACTTTAACCTAGAGCTACAGTTATAATTTTTATACCCCAGAAATCACATGGGATACAAACATTTGCACCCCATTAGTGTGTTTTTGCATGTGTGTGTGTTTGTTTTTGTGTGTGTAGAGAGCGAGGTCTGAGTACCTTCCAGTTCCGTCCACACTGTGGTGAGGCCGGCTCCATCACTCATCTGGTCTCAGCTTTTCTCACTGCGGATAACATCTCTCACGGCCTCAACCTCAAGAAGGTAAAGTGCTTTTTAGTCTCTCTCTCTCTCCCTCTCCACTGCTTCTTTTCAACCACCACTTTGCATTAGCTTATCACACTCCAGTGGACAGCTTTATGAGTCCTTCTGTTCATTACTTAGTGATGCCTGTCCCATTGACCCGCACATTTCATTTTGTTATAGATGCTTATTTTATGATTGCTGCATTATTGAGTCATTACAAAAGCATTTTATATTTCCAAACAAAAATGAATGTGACAGAAAAATGTTTGCATGTCAGGAAGGAAGGCAACATATTACATAACAGACTACTTTTCAGACCAAAAACATGATGAAGGCTGCTGGGTTTTGCTACAAAAAAAGTAAGTGTGACAGTCAGAGTCTCCAGAAGAACTGTAGAATATTCCCCAAGAATATGCTCAATAAAACTTACCCACTAATTTCCTTATAAAACTGCACAAAGTGTACCTGAGAGTGTAAAGCAAAGGGTCATCACACCAAATATTGACTGAATTGAGTTTATTACTGTTTACTGCTCTTTATAGTATATTTTTATGTAAAAATAGGCATCTTTGCTTGTGCCTAAGACTTTTGCACAGTACTATATATATATATATATATATATATATATATATATATATATATATATATATATATAACACACTAGCACTAGCAGGTACTAGCTCTAATTCAGCTTATTAGCTAGAACTTTTGAAAATTGTCTGTCTTTTAAGCTACTGACCTTAGCAATCACCAACTTTAGAAAAGAATGATAAAAGAATTAGGAAATTATGGTTCAGAAAGCAAGTTTGGAGAAATTAGTTTGTTAAGGTTTTTAGCTTAATAGATACGTTAGCAGCAAGTCATCTAAAATTCTAGCTAACATGCTAGCACTAGGAGGAACTAGATCACTAATTTAGCTTGATAGCTTAGCTAGAACTTTAGAAGGCTTAGTATTTCTATAAAGCTATTAGCAACTGCCAACTTTAAAAATCTTTAGAAAACTTATCAAAAATCTGTTGAGATATTTACGAAAAGTTTTCCATTACAAAATGTTAGAGCAAATGGCTCAGTGAATGTTATTTTCATTCACTGAACGTATCAATCATTCTGAAATTTAGATATATCTACTGAAGAGCATATCGAAACCCTAGAGAGTTTTATTTCTTACGTGATATTTACTCATCTTGCTGTATAAAAGTCCTCAACACACTTGGTTTTCCCAAAAAAGTACATATGAAGTTCAAGTCAAGTTGTCTTCAGTTAACTTTGAACTTCTAAGTATGATGATTGTTCACAATAATGTATTTCCTGGAGCAGGTTTGGGTTTTAAAGGAAGACGAGCACATTTTTAAAACCAGACGTGCTTTTTAAATAATGCAGATCGTCATTTCGTCGAATGAGCTTCCCTGAATTGCATTAATTTTAATATAAGCACCTTAAGCATTCTGCAGACATAGAGGTGTGTCATCTTCCTGTTAGGATGAGCTGAAGGGCAATCAGTGGGTCAATCAAGCATCCAAGTCCATCAGCTCATCTCGATTAGACAGGATTAATGGAGATGGAGATGACCAGATGAAAAAAAAAAACTGTTTGTCTTTCTCATTACTGTTTGTCATTTGTCGAGTTTTCAGAAGGATGTAGCAATGCAAGTTACCAATCTTTTCCTCACTAGCGTTAGTCCTTATTAATATTTATTAAAAGAAAAAAACATGAAAAATATTATATCCTTTTTTTACAGCATGCCATAAAAACTAGAGGTCATACAAATATCTTATCAGAGGGTTTTATGGAAATGTGATGTCCTGGGGAATATGTATTGGACATTTGCCATGTTAAATTACATTTTTATTACATACACAGAGCCTTTCCTGTGATCGCTAATAACATTACAAATGCAAAGCCGTGTTATCCCGATAATAATAACGAAACAGCGGTGCTGACTGTGTATCAGTACAGCAGCACAAAAACACCATCGAGCATTTATCACCCTGAGTAAACTGAACAAAGACGCCGGGACGTAAACGCTCGTGTGTAAATCTATCAAAGCAAATAGAGTTCTGAGTTTAATCCACAGCGTGGATGTTGGGAGGTGAAGTTGTTGAAGATGGATTTGGAGTGCACTAATCCCGGCGGTAAACACGCCGTACCTTGCACCTCAGATGACTGCAAACATGGCAGGAGAACGACTTTGAAACGATCGATTGGAATTTTTGATCAATATAAGTCAGTAAAGAGGGAAGGAGAGAGAAAGAGACTTCTGCCTCACAACATGTCTCTCACTTAAAACTGTGTAACAATTCACATGACTCAATTCATATTTCGAAAAGTTACGAAAGGTAATTCGTAATAGGAGCGAGTTGTTCTTAGGCGCAGTGAAGCAGAGCCGCAGAGCCCCAGAGTTTATATCAGCCGTTCAACAAATGTTAATCTTCTCAGAGTCCTCATTTACAACAGAGATAAGCTGATGTTTCTTTAATTTGCTCACCTTTCTAGATGTTGCTCAATCGGGCCCTATTTAGCTCATTATTGCTCCTATTGGCCAAAAATGGGAACTGCAACACCTCCAACACACCTTTTGAACAAAGGTACGTCTAAAAACAAGCTGCTAGACAGTATTCTGAACGACCGTATGTTCACTTTCAACCACCTATTATGGGGGTACTGTAAAAATTCACTAGATACTAGCCTATAGCGTAAGCCAATAACTTAAATACATGTATATACCAAGAATTATGTCACATGATTGTGTTGAAGCAAAATGCTTTTCCTTAAGGACTATTAGGAGATTTTGTGTAGAACATGGCTGAAATCAGTTCTCTGTGATGCACATTTGCAGAGATGTAATCTCTTCTTGACATGTTTATATTAATTAGGAAATTCTTTTTCAAACCCATACCTAAAGCTAGCTAAAAGTCAGAGACACAGCTGTATCGGCTAGCCTTGACCTAATGATTCACAACAATCACAAGTTTCAGAAAAACAGACCCTTTTCCCCCCATTTTAGTTTGTTTACAATTTCAGATTTTGATTAATTTGATTTGTTTCTCCTACCTGGATATTGAAACAGTAATCAAAGTTGTGTTATTTTTACATTCTCTTGCTGACACTAATATAGACCAATTAATCACTTTGGTTAAGTCATTTTGCTGTCCTGATTGTTCAACTCGAACTCGCTGCGGACTAGTCTGACTCTCAGATCGTCGTTATAAATAAGGTGTGAACGATCCGAGTTTCATTTCATGACCTTCATTTTCTCCAGCTTCCTGCGCCTTCATCCTTGGTTTTATGCGCTCTCCGTTCAAAGGTGATCATTGGCGGGGTGTGCAATTTATTCTCTCCTGACAGGTGGGATACTGTCAGAGACGGCTGTCCGTCAAGCTCCCATCAAACTGTCAGTGGGATTTCTTGATCAATCGTTTGCGCAGAGAGAAGTGGCCCTGCTCCAATCTCAAAGGCACGTATGTGGGACGTGATCACTGCGCCCAGAGCTTCTGGCCTGACTCATTATTCATTTTAAAAAAGAGCTGCATTTGCAGCTTTGCATTAGTCTCATAATGTTTGGTAACATGGCTGTTACTCTTGGTTAAAATAAACATCACTTAGTTTACCAAATTAAACCAAACATCAGGTGTTAACGTATTTTGCTACTTTGGTAATGTTACTTGCAAATGATTAATGCTGCAGTTCATTGCTGCTCGTGTCAAGTAATCCAGTGAATAATATTATAGGACAGCGTGGTTGAATTCTCGATTCTGATTGGCCAGAGGGTATTGATTAATTTTCTATAACAGCAGCTCTGAAAAATCACAGGTGGACGCTTCACATAAACATGTATAATAGTTGATATGTTAAGTTTCTGTAAGGAGACATTTATTTATCATTTATGGAAGGAGTCTCCAGTGGCAGTGATTTGTAACAGTGTTTTTTTTGGGCTTATTAACTTAAAGAGAAACAATGGAGCCTGGTGAGGGAGTGAAATAACTTATTTCAAAGATGAAATAAACTGTAACTACAAATAACTATAAATGGATAAAAAGTCCATATCATTCTTTGATAAATCGATATTGCTGTGTTATAAGAGGAATAAAACACATTAGGCCGTGTTGTTTGGGGTGGTAACAGCAACACTTCATCACACCACCCTGCCGTTGAATATTTTCCTTTCCCAGCACAACATGGAGTGATCTACTCCTTACTTAATTCACATTTTCCATCTGGCCCCATGTTTAAGAAGTACTGCATGACGTTAAGGCAAAAAAAAAAAATGGTGTACCACTGTCTGTCCTTGACGTCATTCCCTACAAAGGCTAATGAAGTTGTTGGCTTTTTAGGTGACTGATATGTGAAAACAGCACACATTAAACAAGTCTAATACCAGGCTTCAGAGCTTATCACACCCTATTAAGTGTCGAAAATGGGCCCTTAAAAGCTGTTTTGTCCTCAGCTTCTTTCCTTATTGTCTCTATCAGGCTCAAAAGAATGATTTGAATTGGCTCTGAATAAAGCTCTCACGATCAAATGGTACACGGACCACTACGTCTCAGTCCATTTGTAAACAGATCCCTAATTTGCTGGTAAAAAAAAAAAAAAAAAAAAACGCAAATGTGAGGGTTACGACTGAGGGCTGGCGGTCTGATAAATATTCATGGCACTGGAATTGTCACTTACATTGAGATTAGACGATGCAAATTATGCATTAATGAAGCTTTTTTTTTTTCCCAAAGGTGAAACGCAGCCTTTGCAAACACTAATAATGACTGATTACTGAAGTCCAGCGGAAGCAGAACGCTATAATGAAGTAAGTGTCCGTAATATGTAGCTGCCTAAACTCATCCACGCACATGCCACACAGTTCAGGGGAAACGTTGCTCATCTGAGGAGCCATTAAGCCGCAACGTGTCGCTGCCTCAGCCTCGTCTCAACCTGCAGATGAATGCGGCTCACTTCATAAATGATTTCTGAAGTGATTATCCGCTATGGCCGAGTTGCTGAGTCTATAAATCATTCATGCGTGGCGGCGTTAGAAATAATTGGTCGCTTAATGACTAGTGTTGTTGTGCAGGAGGATCGATAACGTGGAGTATATGATGGAGTATAGATCATAATACACTACTGTAGGCCAATAGTGTAGATAATATCTACAGTATAGATAATATCTACACTACACTATTATCTACACTAGTGTCTAGATAATAATACACTAGTGTAGAAATAGGTAATTGTTAATTATGCATTAGTGTTGATAGTTAATAGTGCACTAGCATGAGTCAGCAGTGTAGATAGTTAATAGTGCACTGGCTCACTTTGTGCACAGGGGCATTGTCACGCTGGAACAGAGTTTGGGCCTCTTAGTTCCAGTGAAGGGAAATTGTAATGCTACAGCATACAAAGACATTCTACACAATTGTGTGTTTCTAACTTTGTGGTAACAGTTTGGGGAAGAACCGCATATGGGTGTGATGGTCAGGGGTGCACATACTTTTGGCCATATGGTGTAGTTAATAGTGCATTAGCAGGGTCAGTAGCGTACAGTATATAGCAATGCACTAGCGTATAGTTAAAAGTTTTGCAATTGTGAATCAGTGTTAAGATGTTTTGCAAATTTTCTTCCTCATTAGTCAGTTCACAGTTTGACTCTGCAGCAGTGAGATGATGGTTTCAGTGAGCTTTCTTTCTTTTTTAAAAAGGGAAACTAGAAAATTGTGGTGTCTGTCTGCTTTCGCCTGCTGATTTGCTCGGAGGTTCACTCTAATGGCTTCCAGACACTGAGGAGGAGATTTCTTTTTATTTGTGAATGATAAACACCGCTTTCTCCAGACACCGTCTCTCTGTGCCACCTCCAGTGTTTACCATTTTCTATACAGTATGGCCCCAAACTCACTTTTTCAATCCATTTTAGAGCTTAGTACATTTTTAACAAATTATATTTCTCAAATAATCTGCCGGTTTGAATTCCAACTGTCGCAATGGGGCTTCACAGCCGACCAATCAGCTGCTCCGATTTTAAACTTGCGCACGGTGCAGGTGCACACTGTAGGGCCCTCCTTCTTGTCCTCCCTCTTTACTATTCATTACTTTCCCCTCCTTCTTTCACTTTGTTCTCTCTTTCCCCTTTTTTCTTTCTCTCTTTCTATGTGGTATATTCTTTGCCCCACTTTCTTTGTTTCCTGTCTTTTTCTTTATATCACTCTTTTTACTCTCATTTCAACTTTCTTTCTCACACGTTTCTCTTCATCTTCCTCCCCCCTTTCTTTCTTTCTTTCTTTGGTTTAAGGTTAGACTGAAGTTGGTTCATAATTGTCACAAATATACTAATTCGCTAATCATAACACAAAGATTCTGACATTTTCTGATATTTGTGTAACCCAGGGTAATTCTGTAAAGGGGGTGGGATTACAACGAATATATTATCAAGAGCTCTGGCTAGGTGCGTTACAGCAATTGCCAATTAAATCACCTTCTCTCATTTGTAATCGTTTGAGATTTCAGCTGGGTAAATGATCTAAGATCAGTATTTTTGGCAAATAATGAATTAACCTATAAAGTTAAACCTTTTTTTTTTTTTTTATAAGACATTCACGTCCTATAAGTGACCTTTGGACCCTAGTGTATAGTGTACAGCTGTATTTGTAATCTCCTCTCTGTATAAAATATATAGAAAAGCATTATCATTATCCGTCCACCTTCTTCCTCTCTCATTATCCGTCTTTCCTCTTTACCACCATCTCTAACTAGCAGAGAATTCTCCACGGTAATGTGCAGAACATCTCTGTCTGTCCTCTATCCTCTATCTTGCATGTCCACTGCTCTTCTCGTGCTGAGACTCTGTGTTCCCGTATCCTCAGCCTGCGCCGGTCTCTGGAGCTTCCTGTCACACGAGGCAGTGAGATGATGGAGTGTGGCAGGTGACGGTAGCGGCTTCTTCGTCCTTGTGCCTACAAGCGTTTCGCAGCACTTCCATTATCTGCATACGGATTATTTTCCCAGCTGCCCTCAGGTGACTCAAGAATAGGGATCGTTTCATTTCGGCGCCACCAAGTCATGTATGAAGGAGATGTCATAAAGCTGTCCATCCAGCCGCTATTTCACACAGCATATGGATCAAACCTGCTTTATATTCATTTAAATGGGAAAAAAGAGTTTTTTTTTTTACACATTATTATTATAACACCAACATGTTCAGCTAAGATAAGAGCACTCATTTTTATTAAGTTTCTGGTATACTGTATTACTGTTTTCCTGCTTTAGTGCTCTAAGCTAAGAAAGCTATTAATATCTACATAAAGCTGAAGAGCTCTTCTTTTTAAATATCTCATATAACACTGTAAAAGCTTGGATTTCTTTTCCCACAAAAAAATAAACACGGATCGATCACAGGTCAGTCTCCAGCCAAATACCAGCAGCTCTAATCATCTCACCTCATACAATCTCATACACTTTTTTTCCTCTATTAAACACATCTTTCCTCAAATCCCGCCTATATACTGTGGCAAATTCACAGCACAGCAAATCGATATTGAATTTATAACCAAAAAGCGCTATGTGTAAACTGTCATGTCGGAGATGGCGGCGTGAACGAACAGGGTAAACAAACACCACAGAAAAAAGTCCAACCACTAAAGTTTAATTCTGTACGTCTCATTTTTCATGATGTGTTGATGTTTTTTCCGATACGTCTCTTGTAGAATTGTTTGGCAGTAATTGCTCGGAGATGTGAAATTACACTGCTGTGTCACAATCAATAGTGAGTGTTGTTATAAGATGAATTACCGATTATTGATTTAGCTTTCATAAGATAAAAAAAAAATAGACATTTATTTACATTAATAAACATTTATTACATTGAACGTAAATAATTTTATTTAAGGGGAACCTGAATGTAAAGAATTTCCAAAAAATATATATTATACTATACTATACATATATATAAAATTACAAAAAATGGGCATTTTGTTAAACTTTTAGAAGGGTTTTTAATTTGTCCATCTTTGAGAATCCTTAAACGTTTGATGCAGAAGCCTTCCACAGAGTTTATCTGAAATGATTTTGTAAACCAAATGAACCCTTGAATAACCCTTTTTTAAATAATTGTGCAGCAAGCTTTGATAATATATTCCTGTCTCCTGTTGTTAAAAAAAGGAGAAAATATATAAACCTATATACTGACATTGAGCCTGAGAGTCTCTTTCATATCACATTAAACCCTGAAGTTATTTCAGACGCCGTGCCGGAGGTTGGACCCGAGAGGAAGTGGGCAAATCTCTCCTGCAATATTCAGCAGAACATGAACTGGATCTCTGAGTAAACCGACAAACCGCAGGATCACAGGGGAACAGCAGGATGGAAACACAGAGAAACTGAGATGCTCGTTCTTTTTTTTGTAAAATTGTTGAGAAAAATAAGATGAATGAAATGCACGCATGATGTCCTGGGACACGGGAAATAGCGTACATATGGATTGGGAGTTGCTCAAGGCTATAGACTTTTACTCTTAATATGTTATTTTTGCCCAAAGGACCATTCACATTCAAACAGATATAATGATGGCTGTTGGGACAATGAAAAAAAAAAAATTCCCCAAGAAGCACAACACAGAGGAGGCTCTTCTCTGTTTTGGACATTATTATTTGGACCATGAAAAAACGGGCAGTGATAATTAGTGGAGAAACAACTGACTTGTAGCTCAGACACTCAAGACTTGACTCTGACTTGCAGCTCAGATATATGATATTAGACTCGGGCTTGCAGCACAGAGACTAGAAACTCAACTTGGACATGCAGCTTAATGACTTTAGACTCGACTCAGACCTGCAGCTTTGAGATATGAGGCTTGACTCAGACTTGCAGCTCAGAGACTTGCTGCTCGGAGAATAGAGTCGCAACTTGGACGATATGACTTATCATGTCTCAATAGACTAGATTCAAAGACTCAAGACTTGACTTGGACTTTCGGCTCAGAGACTCGACTTGGACTTGCAGCTCAGAGACTCGAGACTTGGCTTGGACTTACAGATCTGAGACTTCAGAATCGACTCTGAATTGCAAAAAGTAACTTGTCAACCAAAATAATAATAATAATAATAATAATAATAATAATAATAATAATAACAACCAGTAAAGGAAACCACAGTTTATCGTGTAAATTAAGAAAATGATGCAATGTTGCGTTTATACCATCTGCTCAACCACTCACTCAACTCCAGTGAAAGTGAATTATACCAGGATTTATTTTTGCCACTAATTATCAACCAACATCACAATTTACACACTTCTCAGATTTAATCTACAAAATAACACTGGAATTAAGAAATAATTCCAGTCTTTGCGTGTTGACATCTGTATTTTTTTCCTTAAGCCTGGGAGATGACAGCAAGCGAGGGAAATGAAGTCATCTTGTGAATTCTTTCATCAGCAAACACCGCATTCTTGTGCAAACTGGATTATAAGCCTCTCGGGTGTTTAAACGGAGCAGCGACTTCAGAGGAAAGCTTGTCTCATTATCACGCACTCGTGTAGAGATTAAGGCGACACCTGGGTGACGCTCGTCTCCTGATTCCCAGATGAAACCTGACTTCAGCCTAATAACTCTGACTAAACAACTAACACACAAACACACACCCTGTATAACGGACGGAAAATAAAGATGCTGCATAGGGTTCTGAGAAATGACAGCGTGCATCATTGAGAAGTAAATATTTGGCCGAGCAGATAAATCAGGCTTTTTTTTTTTTTTTTTTGAACGATTTATTTAGAATATGAGAAGGAGAAGATCATGTTTAACGCCGGCATCTCCCGTCTGACAGACACGCTTTAGGCGGCGCTGCAAAAATTAGAAGCGGTGAAAAGGGATCGGTAACACTTCCGAGAATATCATACACTCCGCCAGAAACAATCACACTTACTGCGCCGTCTGGAAAGTAATTGGACACTGACAGTTTGGACTCCAGCACAGTGGATTAGAAATATAGAATATGATAGAATATCAGGTCTAATTAGAGAGTGATGCCATACAGGAACTGTTTTGTTGTTTTCTAAAGATACTTTCATTTCATGGATCTTTAGGTATTTAATGTAAAGTTAATGATAAATGAAAAAAAAAGGAAACCATTGCCTCCAGATGGCAGTGTCCAGGCAACAGGATGAAATGAGAGAGAGAGAGATGTGCAGACAAAGAGACAGAGAGAGAGACAGACCCAGATGCACTGAAAGACAAAGACAGAAACAGACAGCGAGAGAGAGGAACAGAGAGAGACAGAGAGAGACACACACATAGTGAGAGGGATACAGAGAGTGAGACAAAAGGAAGGAGAGATACACAAACAGACAAAGAAAGAGAGAGCAAAAGAGAGAGACAGACAGACACAGAGACACACAGAAAGACAGAGAGAAAGAGACAAAGAGATAGAGAATGACAGAAAGAGAGAGAGAGACAGAGAGAGAGAGAGGGAGAGAGACACACAGAAAAATGGCATTAACTAATAATTATTAATTTCTATTCATTCATCTCCGTGTTTGGATGGATACACAGTATTATAACTAATATGTTTATATATTAGTTCTTCTCTTTCCTGTAAGGCTTTGGCAGTACTGTACATGTATACAGTCATGCGAATATAGCTTGCTGAATTGAAGAGAGACACAGGAGAGATAGACAAACAGAGAGAGACAGAGAGAGAGAGAGAGAGAGAGAGAGAGAGAGAGATGTGCAGACACAGAGACAGACATTAGCCAGTGAGCATTATGACTGTGGTCCAAAAGCCTCAGCTTCACATAAACCATTCGTTTCTGGTGGAAGCGGATGCAGCATCCGGTCTATTCATCTGTCCTCCACTGCTGCTTTATGGGAGGGCAAAGAGTTCACCTCCAACTTCCTGTTGTTACCATGGCGACTGAAACCTCAGGCCACCTTCACAGTCGCTCGCTTCCCCAAAAACTATGCGGAAAAGTTCTCCATAACAAGCCAACACATCCATAACGAGCCCTGAAAACACTTCCAGACTTTCACTACAGGCTCTCTCTCTCTCACATATATACACAGAGTGTGTCTGTGTGTGTGTGTGTGTGTGTGTGTGTGTTTGTGCATGCACGCGTGTGACTAACTTTACATTCAGCAGCTCCTATGACTAACAACGAGATGACTAAGACTTAAAACAATATAATGGACGAGTTTTGGGGAGAATTCAATAACGTGAGTTATCCATATTAAGCTTGACATAACTAAATACATTTGTCAGGTTTATGTTTAATTTATATGTGGGTAATTAATTAATTAGTTTGGTGTAGCATAATTGACTCCATTATCTTTACACATGATAAAGAAAAAAAGTAAAATGCTGTCTGACATGAGCATCGCATCATGTGATTAAACTGGATGGAAAATTGCAGAATGGAAATATTCAAGGTTTTGTAGACATTCAGAACAACAGAGGTCACTGTTTCAACTGATCTCTTTCTTTCTTTCTTTCTTTCTTTCTTTCTTTCTTTCTTTCTTTCTTTCAAGAAAAACAACAGTTCAGGTTCATAATGTACTTGGGTTGTTGCATAATTAACTAATATATTTGATCTGAACAGTAAAAACATAATATGACTAAATAAACCACTAAACCAATCGAAGGTGTGTGTTACACGGGTAAGTGTGTTCTTAGACGTGACGCCATGCCGAGTGCCTAAAACACCCATAATGCAATAAAAAGATATTCACAATAAACAATGCTTCCACCATTCAATTCAGGTCAGTTAACAGCATGTTCTGGTTGCTAAGCAACATAATGGACAAAGATTATGGTATTCCATGGATGGAACAATAGCTAAAGGTAATGATTTTATTGGTTTAAAACTTGGAGCATTAATACAGAATTCGGTTATTGTGATGTGCTCACAGGTGTTTAGTGAGGATTCGAACACGGCTTAGCCAATCAGATTTGATCCATTTTATATTTAAACACCAACATCAGTGTTTGTACCATGTAATCAGGTAGGCTGGGAAATTAAGAAATATTTGAAAATTGCATTTAAATTGGGAAGGTTTATGCTATTATTTAATCTGTTGCAAGCTTTCTGTAAGGAGACATATAATTAACATTTATGGAAGGAGTCTCCAGTGTCAGAAATAAAGCTAAATCTAAGTCTTCAGCACCGAGGAGTTTACGCTTTGCGGCGTTTCGGTAACATAAGTTGCAATTTTTCGTGGAAACAAAGAGATGATGTTGAGGGAACGAATGTTTATAGCTGCTTTAATGTAAGTGAGAACAAAAGTTTTTGCAGACGCGCCAACATTTAACGTAGCTATAAACGGATAAAAATAAAGTGTGACGTTATTCTTCAAGAAATAAAAATAATAATAATAACAACAACAACAACAACAACAACAGTTGGGGAAATTGCTGTGGTATGAGACAAATAAAACACTTTGGGGTGTTAACGTTACCTCCACTTCATCCCACCACCCTGTTGTTGATGATTTTCCTATAACAGAACATCATGGCATGTTTTCTTCCTTACGTATCGAACTGTTTTTAAGTTTTCGGTCCTTGCAATTAAATGAAACCCGTCCCTTTCCTCTCTGATATCAAAACCGTTTCCCATGATCTTGTTGCGTGTTTTATTCATGCGGATGTTATTTGTGGTTTTGTCAGCTAACATAACTGTTTTGACAAGCTGGGGCCGAGCAGACGTCTCTATGGAGCACCGTCTGGGGTTTGCTCATCTGTGTGTTTCTAAGCTTTGAGAGTCTGTTTTTCTTTTGTGATCCTCAATAGAATAAAAGAAAGGGGATGACAAATGTACCGGATTAGAATTTGAGGTGCTGTGGGAGTATTTAGACAGGAATTCAATTACCAGGAGGGAATGGGAGCAGCGGCAGCGTGAAAAGGCTCCGGGCCTTTTTTTTTTTTTTTTTTTTTTTACTCCTTCTGCTCATATCGATTTCTGGAGAGGTAATTGTGGCGTTGTTTGGTATCTGTGAGTGACACCTTGTTCAGCAGAGAGAAGACGTGGTCGCAACTTGCCTGAGATCAATGAAAAGGAGGAATACATTCTCCTCTCAGTCAGACACAAAATACACACAGCTCACAAACAAACACAGCTCACTTGTGTTCACAGCTATAATCCTGTTACACTGAAAGACGTAAACATATCATACACACTGCATGCTCGCTACACACTTACGACTTCCAAGCGTAGACTGTACTGTTTAGACTGTATCTTCTTTCCTTTACTGTAATTCATAAGCCACATTAGCATTCCTGATTACAAGCATTTAAAAATGCATGAAGGTCAGGATTTGAGTTTGCATCCGTGGCTGTTGTAGCAGGTTGTAGTTCTTTATGCTGGTGTAAACCCTAGTGAGTTTTTTTTTATTTTTTTTTTTATGAATTTCGAATAGTTCAATCACAAGCCTCAGCCCTGCCAATCCACACAAGAACTTCACCTGAGTGTTATTGTGTAGACCAGACTACACGGATTTGCCAAAAATAACAGTGCAGTATGTTGCAATCAAAGCCTTCAAACCTTCTAGGAAAAGTCTGTCCACTTGGGGGCCATCTTGGAGACGCTCTCAGGCAGTTATTTCCAGTCATAAAGTGGAAGGAAATTAACAGCAAGCAGGAAGGGGACCAGTCGACAAAGACTACGCTAGGAAGTCTCCATACATAGGGGAAATTAACAAGCTTTAGCAAAATGTCTTCCAAAATTTTACATTAGCTTATATTACATTTTTTCCCCCATATAACCTTTAAGAATGCCTTTGACAAAAGAAGAACGTATTGAAATATCATTCTCATGGCAGGATCGGGAAGCTGTCGCAAAGGTTGCAGTGGACTTTAACAGGAAACATGGCAAGCACATCGCACACAACGCTGTTGCTGAACTTATTAACAAATTCAAAAAAAAAAACCTGGAAGTGTTGCGGACCAACTGAGAAGTGGACCTCCACTGACCCAGGCACAACCGACATGGTGCTGGCAGACATAGTCCCCTATGTCTGGAGACGTTTGGGCCACGCTGTTTTTTTCTCCACCACACCATCCGAGGGCAACCTCTCCCGAGTTCTAGAGACTCTTCCTTGTTTGTTCTTTCCATTTCTTATCTGCATAGATTATAAAGCACATGGACACCTAGAAATACTGTGAAGCTTTGCAGACAGTTTACCTTCATGCAAGTTCTGAGTCCTTCAACCTGGTGTCTTGATCTCCTGCTTTTTAGATAACCCTTGCCTAGTTTGCATATTGATATTCTGCGTACCCTTTGGATACTGCCTTTCAGTGCTTTACATGTGTATGACCTGGAACTGTTTTGACGAAGCTTTTCGGAATCTGGATTGTGTCCTGCACGTGGATCCTCACCATTTCCCAGAGTCTCCTTCATTACAGAATTACTGGTCAACCACTAAATATGAATAGCTGTATATCCCTCAGATCTTAGTAATTCTGCACATAGTGATGCCTCCTCACAGCTCCAGTGTTTGATCCTGAGCTCGGGCTACTCCAGTTTTCCCCACCTAGGTTTGCCTATGGCAGGGGTGTCCAATCTTATCCACAAAGGGCTGGTGCGGATTTTCATTCCAAACCAAGCAGAAGCCACACCTAGTCTATTGAAAGTCAAGATCAACTGATTGATTAAACAGGTGGAATCAGGTTGTGGCCCCTGCTTGATTGGAATGAAAACCTGCACCAGCCCTTTGTGGAGAAGACTGGACACCCCTGGCCTATGGTAAAGTGCCCGAATACGTGTGCAGGGTGTATTCCCACTTTATGTCTAGTATACCAGGATAAATGACCCTGGGAAATAATCAGGAGAGGTCATGTGTGAACGGAAGCCGAAACCTTACTAGGAAAAAGGGGGGCATCTTGATATCCTTTGACACAAAAAAGGATACAGAGTGTGCATCAGGCAGTTTCTCGGGAACATCACTGTCAGCTAGCTAAATTGAGCCTGATTAACTACTGAACTGTTTTATGATGTGTTTGGTAATATATTGAACACAGTTCAGCTTGGAATATGGTTAACAAAGAGCCACGAGATGTTTAAGAAGCTTGAGAAGTTTTAATACACAGTAGAGCCAACGAAAAGAAAGAAAGCAAAAGAAATATAGAACGTGGAAGACGACGGCGGGAAATGATAACAACATGGTCTCATTTGAGTTTGAGGTAAAATTTGTTAGATAAAATAGCTTCTCTTGAGGAAGATCTTGTGAGCGAGTGTTTTGGGTCAGAGGTTGAGGTCATGTGTCACTACTCAACAGGTTAAAACAGTGTCTCATGAAGGGTGAAATTTCATTTCATCCTCTGCGTTCTGTGTGACCCAGCCAGTGAACGAGAACAAGGGACAGCATGTAATATTCATCAGCCTCTTCTCCGGGAAGCTCTTCGGCTTCGTTTCCGACGTGCGATTGCCGGAGTCACACCTGTCTCTGCGCTAGTGATGCACGGCCTCGGCAGATGGATCTGCTGAATGATGCATCACCTGTCCACTTATCACTCTCGCCCGAATTTCCCTACGCTGTTCCTGAAGCTCTTCTTCCCTCAACCTGTTCTTGTGAGGACACAAGAGCGGTACAGGTGCAAAAGCTCTTTTCCAGAAGATCGACCTCCATCCCTCACGTCGCTCATCCTCTGTACGCTCTCTCACCACCGTCACACACCTGTCATCTCACTGCAGTCACTTTTCATTAGCTCCGGTGGATGAATACACCACACCAAAGCAAGAGGCAGCAGGTGTTCAGAGAGCAAACCTCTGCGAAGTTGACTTTCCTGAGCCATCTGACCTCTACATCTCGCTCTGTAAACGTCATACACTCCAATCTGGCCCCGAATGCGCCAAATCATCCAGCGTGAAATGCAAAAAAATCTCGCTGTCCTTCAGATAACTTGTAATGTCAGAGCCAAGCTGTGTTTTTACCCAAACCGGAACACGGCTTATCGACTGAGCCTGAAAACCAGCGCTAGAGGAAATGAAATCTGATCAGCGAGTCTTTCTGTCGTCCTCTCATGTCCCCTGCTGTCCCAGACTGATTAGCATCGACTAGCGGGGAGTCAAGTTTGCCTTATGGAAAAAAAAAAAAAAGTCACGTGATCATGTGAATAAACATCTGAAAATAGATGAATAATGTATAAAAATAATCAAGTGAAAAATTAATTGTGTAAAAAAAACAAAAAAACAAAAAACAAAGTTTCCGCATCAAATTGTTTTACAGACGTTCCGCAACTTTAAATGTAACTACAAAAGGATAAACAGTACAGGAAATGTATTTAAAAAAAAAAAAACTGCAGTGATGAGAAGTGATAATCCAGAGAGTTGAATTTCACAGTGAGTTCCACTGATTACCTGATTAATGTCACCTATATCGTGTTGTTTTTCCTTCGTGAGAAACAGAGTGTCATTGATTCATGTCTCTGTCGCAGATTATGGATAAAAATCAATATCTAACAGGACTCAAAGACAAATGAAGGGTCGTCCAATCGAGACACGGCGTGATAGCAGGGGCGGTGTTGCAGTCGCTGAAACAAAGCCTCCTGTTTTAATATTTTATGACGCCCAACATGTTTCTGTTTAATCACGGTTTGAGGCATGATGTCACCCGGAGAGGTGTCTCTGTCCTCCCCCAGCACTCGTACTGCTGGAACGGCTTCATCTCAAGTCCATCAGGGACAGAAATCCATAAATATTATTAAATAAATCAACAATTAGTCAAATGCACACACTTTCCTGGAAACCATCTGCAGGGAAATGGATTTTCTCTGTGTCTCTTCTTCATTTCGTTTCCTGAAGTTTTCACATGTTAATGTCTCACATGCAGTTTTCACACAAGATTCGTTTATTTTCACACGTGATCCTGTATTATTCATATAACGTCACGTGAAATGTACTGTATGTGATTTTTCACCTATGGGATGCGTGTGTTGTTACTTCCTTCCTTCCTTCCATTGTTTCCTTTTCTTCTCCCTTCCTTCCATTATTTCCTTTCGTTCTTCATTTCTTTCATTCCTTCCTTCCTTTCTGTATTTCTTCTCGATCCTTTTTCTGTTCTTTTTCTTTTCTTTCTTCCTTCCTCCTTTTTAATTTTACTGTCTGTAAGAAATATAGACTTCATGACTGATTAGCCATGCTATTTGTTTCTTTCTTTTTTCTTTAGAAGAAAGTGTAGCTGCACTCTGACCATTTCCCTCCACTCCTCTGCCTCCCTTCATCATCTTCACAAATTAGATTAAGTGCTAAACTGTAATCAGATATTTATCCGTTTGACTTTCTCTGCTCAGAGGTTTGCCAGTAAAGCAGTAAAATAACACTGAGTGGATGGGAGATGGAGTTTAAGGGAGCTACGCTGCTAACATTGCTAACACAGTCTTGACGCGCGACACGAGGCTAATGATTCTGCTCAAACTCTCCCAGTCCCTGATTGCATTTTCTTTTTTGTCCCTTTAGTGGTGAAATAAGAAATTTGTTCCAGCTGAAGTGAACATGTCACAATTTGTCAAACACACTCATAATGGAACAGAGTTATTACGTCCTGTTTTTTCCCCGAGTCAGTCAGAAAACGCAGCGAGCAACTCCGAAATTTCATGTAAAAGCTGATGAAACTGTTTCCCACTGACTCAGCAGGGACGACCCATCAACTTCTCTCTCTCTTTCTTCTGTTCTTCCTTCCTTTATTCTTTCTTTCTTCATTTTCCTTCCTTGCCGGTCCTACCTTTGTTCTATTTCTTTCTTACCTTTTCCTCATTTCTTCTTTGTTTTTTGTTATTTTTCTTATTTGTTTCTTCATATTCTGTCCATCCTTTCACCTTTTAAAACCTCCTCTCTTTCTCCCTTTTCCTTGCTTCTTTCATTGTCTTTACTTCCTTTTTTCCTTCCCTCTTTTCCTTTTTTTATTTCCTTCCTTCCATCCCATTTCTTCTTCCTTTCCACCATTTTGTTTCTCCTTTCATTCTTCCATTTCCTTCCTTCTTTTCCTTTTTTCCTTCCTTGCCCTACACTCATTCCCTCTCTCCTCCCCCCTCCATCACCACCACCACCACCACCACCACCACCATGTCCTGGCAGCCGTGTTCTTTTTCCTCTCAGGTCTCAGTGGTGGTGTTGGAGTCGCCGGTTGTTCGGAGTGAACACTGAACTGCACACAGCAGTGAGTGACAGAAGAACTACAGAAAAACTCGGCTGCTATTTTTATTCCTCTTTCCTCGTTCCTCAGCTGCAGTGCGCCGATTCTCTGCCTCACTTTCATACATGCAGCATATCACAGTGCGAGATGCTCAAAATTCCTCCGAATAAGTTAAGTTTTAATCAGTGTCTAGGAAAAAAAGCGTTTTTAATTATGCAGCAGTCGCAGAGTTCAAGAATATTTCAGGAATATAAAAATCAATCGGCGTGTTAAGTATGCAGAAGAAACGATTCCCCTGAAGCGTCTGCAGCGACGGAGGCTAACCCGGGTGTCCTTCCTTTTCTCCTCTGGCTTTTCACTCCACCACTCCCTCTCAACTTTCAGCTTCTTCTGCCTCCATGACAACTTTTATTTTTCATATAAGAAAGTTTTTCAACTCTTCTCAGAGGCACTCGTTGAACCATTACAGGTTCTTGGCTTCCTCAGAGGATTTTAGAACCACGTTCTGATAAAGAACCGGTCTGTAGGGTTCTATAGAGAACCTTTAACAGTTCCTGCAGAGGGACAAACAAAGAACCTTGAAGAGTGTGAATTTTTCTAAATGTGTATTTCTAACTAATATACAGTATGTTCTTCTCACAGATGTTCTTTCTTTCTTTAGTTTTTTTTTTTTTTTTGTCTTTTTCTCTTTCATTCTTTCTTACTTTGTATATTTATAGTTTGTTTTGTTTTGGTTATTTGTTTCTTTCATACTTAATTGTTTTTCTGTCTATTTCTAGTTTTTTTTGGTTTTGTTATTTTATTATTTGTTTCTTGTTTCTTTCTTGGTTTGTTTTTTTTTTGCTTCTTTATTTATTTATTTTTTTTTTGTTTCTTCTTAGTTAGCTTGTTTTTTCTTTCTTTCTTTGCTCTTTCTTTGTTGTTTTTAAATTTGTTTTATTTGTTTATTAGCTTTCTTTCTCTTTCTTAGTTTGTTTTTTTTTGTTTTTATCATTTTGTTTGTTTTAGTTTTTTATGTGTTTGATATTTGGTTTGTTCTTTTTCTTACTTTTTGTTGTTTCTCTTTGTTTTGTTTGCTTTTGTTTTGTCCATTTCTTTCATAGTTTGTTTTCATTCCTTAGTCCTTTCATCTTTGTTTAACTTTTTCATTTTCTTTGCTGCCACATTTCATTCTTGTATTTTTTCAGTCTATTTTCTCTCATATCTTTCATTATTTCTCCCCATTCTCTTTCCCATTTGTCTCTTTCTGATATTTTTGTTTCTTCATTGCATCTTTATTTGTTTTAAAAATTTATTTTTTTTGTTTCCTTATTTTCTTTTTTTAAATCATGTGAATCGTCAGCGCTTTCTTTTTTTTAAATTGCTTTTCTTTTTCTTAAATTCTATATTTGTCTATTTTGCTTCTTTTGGTTATTTTATATATATATATATATATATATATATAATTTTCATTTCTTTATATTGTAATATATTTTGACGTTGGTCTATTTACACTCTACACAACTATTCTTAGTTTATTTTCTTGTTAGATATGTCATTATAAAATCTATTTTTTATTTTATTTTATATTTTTAGAAATTGTCTTCTTCTCTGTACTTCAGAATAAAAAGGAAATTTGCATATTGCGTACTGGACTCAAAAAGTTTTTTAATCACAATAATTACGACAAATTGTTGGATTGATCAGTATAATCAGAAAATAGCTCAGTATTTATTTATTTATTTATTTATTTATTTTTCTCTCAGCATCCAAGCTCTTTCTCACTTAGAAAACAAAACACAGAACTGGTGGCCTTTAAAGTGAAGTGTACCACGGCGGAAGGTCAGCTTGTGTTTATTCCATTTTATTAAAGAAAGGAATGATCTGAAGTTTGTGTGAAGAAAGGAGCGGTGTGTGTGTGTGCAGAAGAAGTGGAAAAGTAACACTGCAGCTTTATTATCAACTACAACTGAAAGCTTCAGAGCTCTGAAGCAGGAGCTGCAGAAGGTTTAAAAGGTCGGAGGATTCGGGATCGATCAGGTGGTGATGAGTCGCGGATCAGTTCCACAAACACAGAGTGCTGGAAGAAGAGAGAGAATGGAGAGAGAGAGAGAGAGAGAGAGAGAGAGAGACAAGAGAAAGAGAGAGAGAGAGATCTGCAGCACATTGTGAGATTAATAAAGTATGATTTACACTAAAATAACCGTTAACTCATTCTTTATTTTCTTTCTCTCTTTCTTTCTCAATTCTTTATTCTTTCTCTTTCTGTCACTATTCTTTTCTCTCTGTTATTTTGTTGTGACGTCTTTCTCTTTTTTTCTTTTTGTCTTTTTTCTTCCTTTCTATTTCTATTTCATTCACTGGTTTTCTTGTCTTCTTGCTTTCGCTCTCTTTCTTACTTTGTTTTCATTCATTATTTCATTCAGTTATTAATTTCCTTTCTCTTACTTTCTCCAGTCTTTCTTTCTTTTTATATTTCTGGCATTCTTTTTCTACTTTTCTTATCTTGGTTTTCTTCCTTTTATACTTTTTCCCCCTTTGTTTTTGTCATTCATTTTCTTTCTTTCAGTCTCTCTTACTTTCTCTATCCTTTCCTTCTTTCTTCTCCTTTGTTCTTGGATCCTTTCTTTCTTTCCTTTTTTCTTTCTGTCTTTACCTACTTCTTTCCTCCTCCCCTTTTCTCTGTTTTTTTTATCCATTCTTTCTTCATGAATTCTTTTTTTTCCCTCCTCTTTCCATCAACATTGTCAATGTTGTTGTAAATTCGTGTTTTATTCTTTTTTTTTTTTGCTCTTTCACACATGACCCAGCCAGCTGCACTGGACCGTACTATTCCTCAGGGAAAAGGGGGAGGTGTGTAGGGCAACTATTGATTTTTCAATCTCGTGAATTCAGTAACAGATCCAAACACTTGATTATTATTTCAGTCGATGTTGTGCAGCTCTGACAATAGAGCACTGATCCACTGGCAGATGTTAGCGATAAGACTTTGGAAGGAGATACAATTCGAAAGAAAGTCCCTGAAGGCTAGTGAAGCGTATTCATCATCCATACACACATCAGCATTCATGCATGTGGATGACGCTGATAAAGACAAAGTGGAGAAGAAGAGGTGTAGAAACATAGCCACGAGGAAGACGTTCACCCACAGAACAACCCGCTCTCTGTTTCTCATACACACCGTAACGTTCAGTCTAAATGGTACCAAACTGTACTTTTCCTGATACCTTCAAGGGGACATGTTTTGTAACGTTAGTAGTTATATTCATGCTGCTTTCGAATTTCCTCGGAAGTGCGAAGTCAGAACTGGGAATTCCGTCATGCGTGCGTTCCTTCAATGAAGTGACTAAGTCTGTATGCTGATTGATCGAAAGCAAATACTTGTATTTACAGTATAATTCATTTAAAAGGTAAGAAGTGCTGCTTTGTTTATTATGGATGCTGTGAGCGGCCACGTTGATTTGACTTCAGTTGCTGAACTCGGGGTTGAGGAGACCGTTCCGAGTTCTCGAGCAGGAATTCTGAGCTGAGGAAGCATTTCTTTGTTTTTTCCTAGTTGGAGGTCAGAAATGACAAGTTACTTCCTGTTAAAACACGTACTAGGGAATAGATACATAATAAAGGTACAAAAGATGCACCTGATGGTACCACAACAGCAACAAGGACCCGTAGAGTTTGGTACCTTTTTTTCTGAGTAGATGGTTTTTATTACTCAATAAAATGCACGCAAATTGATTTTTAACTTTTAACATTAACATTTTTTAATTATTACACAAGCACACTTTTTTTTTTTTTAACCATTACAGCACCATTTTGGTCTGAAGCCACGATGATGTCTTAATTAAAAATGAACAAACTAGACAGTTTTCACTCAAGTTAAGACAAAAATACCTGAGACGACACTGCACTGGATTGGGACGACAACAATTATTAGCATAAATAAAATCAATATAATGGTGTATGTAGCATTGTAGTGGTTTGGAGGGGATATATATATATATATATATATATATATAACTGTATTAATTCAAGTGAAGTTAAAGGACTCCTTGAACTGAATGTGAACTTCAGTAGCGGAGTTTACCCAGAAATCATCGACGCAATTACATTATTGGCATATTAAAAGCATAACATTTGTTTAAAACTGGTGTAAATCACCAGGAAATGACATGACAAAATGACATAATAAGCATGCATGTTTGGGATTATACTGCAAAGGTCACAACTTGCAAGTTCTGAAAGCTGGTGAGGAAAAAAAACAGAGAAAACGCTCCCTCAACTCAAAGCCGATGAGGTCACCTTAAACATGAGTGGATCTGCTGTCAGGATTGTTTCTGACTGCACAGCTTCACTTTCAGCCAATAAATTATACTCAACTTTCTCAGATTTGGAGAAAGGCACTACGGTTGAGGAAGGAGGGAAAAAAAAAAAAAAAAAAAAAAAAAAAAAAAAAAAAAAAAAAAACAAAGAATATTGATATTCAAAACTTTAAAAAAA
>CM075030.1:1742873-1775457 GCA_037576675.1 Pangasius sanitwongsei | reverse complement strand
CCCCCCCCCCCCCCACCCCCCCCCCCCCCCCCCCCCCTCAATCTTACACCCACACCAAAAAACAAAAATATTTTTTTAAAAAATTGTTCAAAAAAAAAAAAAAAAAAAAAAAAAAAAAAAAAAAAAGAGAGACCAGATGATATGATCCTCTCTTTGAAGTAGGACTCAAAGGAAAATGCAAGAGATACTTTTGAAGACATGGACACCCTCCCTGGTGTGAAGTGTGTAAATACTTGTAAGGATCTTGTAAATCCCAGAAAAATAACTCTCAAGAAATCTAGTTTGCAATTATAAAATGTTTTTTTTTTTTTTTTTTTAAAAATAATAAAAGTATAAAAGTATTAGATATACATATTTTAAGACATAATGGGCCAAATTAAGGGCAACATGTTGTACTCGGGAGAGCGGTGATGATCCAAATGCAATTCTAACTGAGCTTTTACCAAAAACCATCACCACAGTCCAAAACATAAAGCTTAATCAAAAATATAATACACTGAGCCAAAAGCCAAGAATCTAAACTGAAAGCCGCATAGCTTGGAATTTCTGCAACTTTCCTTGGTTTAGAGGAAACGGAGAACTTGTATGAGATGGTGGGAAACAAGAAACAGCTGAAACCAATCACAGACTGGGCGCTAATCAAGAGCAGGAAGCTACAACCAAATAAGGAAAGTGGAGAACCAAAGGGGTCAGATGAGTTTCAGAAGCATAGAAACGAGCCATCAAAAGGCGGCTGTGAGTCGAGCTTGGATGGATCGCCAGGGAAAAATGGGCAGGAAGCTATGACCAAATAAGGAAATTGGAAAACCAAAAAGGCCATACAGGTGGCTACAGTGTGGGAAGCCAGTGAGATCAGAAATCAGAACTTGAATATTGAAGAAAATAAAGGTGGTCAATGTCAATAATTACCTCAGAAACTCAAACTGTCTGTTCCGACTACATCAATATTTTAAATAATTTCATAAATGTAGAATTTATAGGAATGTATTTGAGTTGTTTGTGCAGTTGCTTGTCTAAATGGAAATATTTTCATCTGTTGCACGTCTTAATATTTGTTTTTCTTAGTGTTTTCACATTTGTATTCACAAAAATGACACCTCATCACATCTGATAACACTAACACCTCCTCTTTGGTCCTCCAATAAAAAAAAAGTCAGGTTAGTTGTTAATATTTATTTGATATTTATATAAAAGAATGTCAAGTCAAGTGGAGTTTATTGTCATTTCAACCATATACAGCCAGTTAGTACATAGTGAAACGAAACGACGTTCCTCCAGGACCAAGGTGCTACATAAGACAAACACAGAACAGCACAGAACTACAAGGGACTACATAAATTTATATATAAGGTGCACAAGTGCAAACTGCAGACAGCACGAGACAGTACAACGACTACTGGGACAGACAATGGGCGCAGTAAGTCCCAGTGCAGCGCCGACCAGTACACAGTTCTGTTAGAAAATGAATCCAGTGACAAGTGTCAGAAATACAAAAAAGTTGCTGTCCCATATTTTTGCTTGATGGCAGCCCCAAGTAACAAGGATTTCAAGAAACACGTCAGTATTGCGTAGTCCTAAATAAATACAGCTTTTTTTTTATGAATTAATGATGATGGAAGACCATGATATCCCTTCAGCAGATGGCATTTCCTTTAGAAATCCATCCCTTATGCAGGACGTGTTTGCGGGAAAAAAACCCACAGGTGGAATCTATGTCTGAATCTGTCACACTGGCGTCTCTGTTGTAGCTGTAATGAGCGAAGCGTCTACAAAAATGTGGTCCACTATTGTCCACTTCCTCGTTTCATGGACACACACACAATCAGGTCGCTCCTAACAGCCCATTATTGATGGTATAAATGGCTCGGGGTGTGTGATGAGCTGCTTCTCTGTTTCATAAATCAGGCCCATCTGTATTGTGCTCCTGCATAACTACAGCGCAAATGGGACGATGGAGCTCTCATTAGATTAGATGACACACTTTCCTATTACAATTTATCAGGCTGCTTTGCTTTGGTGAGCCCATCAAACATGCTTTCAAAGACTTTCAAGTGCACATTATTATTTTTTAAAATATTTATAAAGGACTGGGTTTCTTAGATCTGTGATAAAATAAATCTAAAAGTAATCTAAAAGCAATATCCACAGCTCACTATTGATGGTTTATATAAAAGATTGAAGCAAAAAAAAAAAAAAAGAGAAAAATATTCACATTTGTCTTTTGAATCTTTCATTTATTTCATGATGGTTTTCGCTGGTTTTATTTCAGGTCAATTCCTTGCTAGATTTGTTGCATAGGATGTCATCTATCAATCAGCTAGCTAGTTTATCAAACGCTAGTCAACGCCGATCCTGATGGGTAACCAGCAACATTAGCGCTAACGTTAATGAAGGAATAAAACACGCTGTGTTGTGATGTTATCGGAAACGAATCAAGGACAGAGTGGTGTGATGAAGCAGAGTCACTGTAACCACCTCAAAGTTGATTATTTTCCAATAACAGCATGTCCCGAAGTGTTTTACTCCTCTTATGCCACAGCAATTTGCCAACAATTACAATGTTTAATTTATTAAACAGACAAAAAACAACTAACACCTTCTGACCAATCAGATTTGAGAATTTAACAGCGCTGTGGTTTAACTACCGTTCGTATCCTTTTCCTTTAATTGAGCACCTTTTAGACGAGTCAGAAAGCATCAGCTCTTCAGCTTCAACTATCGTAGCTTTATTTTCTCCAACTCCTGACACAACTCCTGATGTCAGTCTTCATTATACGCTCCTCACATTTCAGAGCGATTACATAGGTAAGGTCGTGACCTTTGAGAGAAATGAAAGCTGTTGTTAATGGACTTCATAATTGTTAATATTCCACTGAATCCGTGTAATTTGCTGGCTGAGATAGTTGGTTAATTTTTAGACATGATGATTTGATTAAAAGTTCATTCATCCACAAAGGATGATTTATTGCTCCCCAGCCAAGCGCCACACACACTCAACGTTGTAAAAAAAGGAACACCGTAGTGCCATTGTGGTGCATGAAATACACCGTGATACACCAAATTGGCCATTTTAAGAGGTTCCCTAAAACCACCAGAGTGTAGAATTTACTATAAATGTGTCAGCGTGGCAAAATGGAGTCAGACTGAAATTATTTGTTCACATTTACATGCAAATGTACATTATATTACATTACAACATACGTATACAGTACACCTTTCCATTATATTACATTGCATGGACACCATTTTTTGGATTGTGCAGAAATGTTTTGCATGTTTATAGTGAACTTTGAATTAATCGGTTTCGTTTAAAAAGTTAGCTAGCTGGTTAACTAACATAAATGAAGTGTGCTGGAACGCTGGGAGGCGGGGCTTCGCAATTAACAAATTATTCCAATGTTTTTGTAGTTCACTTGTTAACCACAAGAGTTCAAAATTCTACCCTTTAAGTTGCTTTGAATAAAAGTAGCTATGCAATAAATACATTTAAACACCCTGTGTTGTGCTGTGACAGGAAATTAATCAACAACAGGATGGTGTGATGAAGTTACAGTTACCACCACAAAATTGATTATTTTCCTGCAACAGCAAGTCCTGAAGTGTTGCATTTCTCATGTCACAGAGATTTGCCAACAATTACATATTATTTATTAAAGAACAACATTTTATCCATTTATAGTTACATTTAATGTTGGGAAATGTCCTCTTCTCTCATACATTTAAAAAAGTCGTAGCTTGTCATGTTACTGAGAAACTCCTCTGTCCTGAAAGTTGCAGCTTTCCCTCTGACAGTCACAAAACACTGACACTGGAGACTCCTTCCATAAATGTTACATAAACATATCCTTACAGAAAACTTCACTTTTTTAAAAAAATTTATGTGGCGCATCACCGTACAAGCCCGTGTGTAAACTGTTACTATAGAAACGATAATGTGTTAGAACAAGTGCATTAATCCAAACCTTCTGACCAATCAGAATCAAGCATTTCAGAGCATCATGGTAGAAAATGCACACATACAATCTTGCAGCTCCTATTACGCATTAGCCGTATCGCCTTTTTCCATTCCATTGCCCCGATGTGACTCCTTCACATACACGCTCCTTTCGGCCTGATTTGAGTCACTCTCTGAAATTGGATAGAACAGAAGACACGGGTGCTGGAGGGAGAGACTAAGATCTCTGATGAACGCCTTATGTTCTTGCTTTTTTTTTTTTTGCTGCCTAAATTGACTCATTGTGTTGAGCGTGGGCTGGCCACAGTATTCTCGTGGTTCGGCACCGTCATTAAAGAACCACGAGTTCCTAGCCTCCCCTCGAGGGGGTATTGCTACTGCACTTAATGATGTTGAGTTCCTCTTCTTCAAACCGAGCTTAATGTCCTTGCAGAGGATGCTCGTGCTGCCCACTCGTTTTGGGAAATATCCACTGAATTGTGTTGGGAATTGGTGTTTGACAGTGAGACAGTTAGGGAATAAGAATTGTATTTCTATTATTTATTCCTAGAAGTGTTTGTGGGTATGTTTGGTTTCCAGTGTACAGAGTTTGCATAAAGGGGATTTATGAAATACACAATGTGCCTTTGATTATGATTCTATAAATGACACAAAATTAGGTTGTTTTTTTAGCCATCTGAAGGAAATTTTTTTTTTTCCAAGAGCTCTTTAAAGGTTCATTGGATAATTAAAAGTTCTTAGTTTGCAAAACTTTTTGAAAGGGAAACACTCTGTTTTACGGTTCTATACAAACTGTACAGGTTCACCCGAAGAACTCATATGTCTTCTACACAAACCTGTAGAATCCGTACCGGCTCGGGTGCACGTTGTCATTAATGCGAAGAGTTCAGTGAGCTGTAAAATATAAAATGGGTCATATTCCAAATTTCCACACCAGAATCCTGTCTCTCAGTGACATATCACAGGCTGTGCATGCAGACAATTTCTGCAAATGCAATTTTCCTCAGTTAGCTCAGGAAATTGCATTTTTGGGGACTGTGAGTCGACCCCGATATGTCTAAACCGAACTGTTTTAGCTTGGAGATGGAGTTTTCTGATTAACCCAATACACCAACAACAGCGTCACAAACACTTCCTGGTTAAGTGGTTATGCTTCGTTGTTAATAAATAATCTAACTGTGAATTGAGGTGAATCCTAGGTATGTAAATTATAGAATTTTGTGACGTTAACAGTGATTTTTTTTTGAAGCTGTACATCAGTTGATAAAAAAAATGACATCTTATACAGTTAGCTCTATAAGTACTGTGTTTGGATGTTTTAAAGAATAATTATTGATGGTTCCAAAAAATATATATATAAAAAAAATATTCTCTCCAGAGAAGCGTCACTAAATATTAATTGTAGTGGGTACCAATACTTACCAATTTAAGAACAGTATTTGGAGGAATAAAAGTACTTAAAAAATCATTTTATTTTTGGAAATAAATTGCTATATTGAATTTAAAAGTAGATTTTAACCCTAATGCTCGTATCTCAACATCTAGATAAGAGCTGCTCTACAGCCAAATCTTGACCTCCTGGCAGAGGCAAAGTCACTGGATTAAAATAAAACTATAGAGCTATGAATTTAAATAAAAGTAAATTAAGCAAAAATTATTGCTACCCCCTGAAAATATTGTAATTAAACTGTTTATGCTTAATTTTGTGATGTTTCTCTAGAGAAGATTCTCCAAATATCAGTAGTTGTGGGTGCCAATACTTTCATTTTGATGGGGGGTGGGGGGTTGGACTCCTTCAAAAGCAAATTGATGTTTGGAAAATGAATTGAAACATTTTAAAATGAAATTAGACAGCTTCCGTATATGTTTAAGCTCAATGTGCAATTCACTGTATATATTCATTTTTAATGGGGGTGCCAATAATTATTGATTTGCCCCGAGATTGTTGATTTCTTCTCAAAACATTTATTTCTCAGAACAAGTCATGCATGGCTTTAAATGTGATCCTTACGTCACTCCTTCTGAAATAAGATAGCTTTAATATTGACTGAAAAAAAAACAACAACAGCTCAACAATACAAAGCAGGCGAGATTGCAATAAAGAAGCGCCACATGGGAATTGGACATAAAACACCACTGCCTGTGGACAAAACCTTTGCATTCGCTTGATGATAAGCATCACTTTCACTCCCATCATGTTACTTTTTTTCCCACTCCGTCTTTAAGAAAGGCGAGAACATGCTGATGTTCCTATTGTGCCTGTTCTGATAAAGAACAATAAAAAGACTGGATGCAATAAAAAGCAAGAGAACACTGAGACACTGAGACATCTCTTTCTTTCTCTCTCTCTCTCTCTCTCTCTCTCTCTGTCTCTCTGTCTCTCTCTTGAGATTTCAACCCTTTTCTTGCCATCTTTTCCTGGATTTGTTAATATGTTCTATCAGGGTTCTTGTAGTGCTCTGGGATTAAACCTGGATTAATCGCTTCACTGCCGCTCAACGCTAAAGTTTCACCTGAAGAGTCAACAGCAGTGTAACGAGAGTTTATTCAGCGAGCACCGATATGGCCAGGAACGGAAACAAGACAAAGGTATTAAGTCGGTGTTGTCCACCTTGATAGAAAACGTCATCAGTATAGGATTTGAGATGGCCATGAGTCATGGTTTTGTAACAAATAAGCCTTAGAAACTAAATATTAACACTCGACTCCCAAGTCAAGTCCTACGTCATGTCGCGAGTCCACAAGTGCTGAGTTATAATCTATCGAGAATTCTTTCATCACCGAATATTACACCATTACACCATTTAACACCTGCGAAGTAACTCTAGTGCGTTCATAAATAATGCATGCATCTAAGCAAGGGAAGATATCGTGAATAAAAGAAATGACGTTTAGTATTTCTCGTTATGAGATTATTATATAAGAAATCTTAGCCAATTAAGCATATTTCTATATATATATTTATGACTTTCAAACATTAACCTATAGGCAAATAATAAATAAGCAAAATTATCTTCTAATGGAATAAGACAAATTCAACCTTAAATAAATATCTATTAAAAAAAGCCTTAATAATCTTATTTCTTATTTCCAAGGTATTTTTTTCTCATTAAGATATCTTTTTTGCAGTAACTTAACTTTTTTTTTTTTTTTTTTTACATAAGTTAATGGATTAAGTAATAAACAAACACTCTGTGTCATGCTGTTACAGGAAAATAATAAACTACAGGGTGGTTGTGATGAAGCTGAGTTACTGTTACAACCCGGAAGTCAATTATTTTCCTGTAACAGCATTTCCTGAAGTGATTTATTCCTCTTATTCCACAGCAGGTTGTCAATGATTTCACAGTTTTATTGATTCAAATTGTCATGTCGTACTTTTTTTTATCCATTTATAGTTAAATTAAATGTTCTGGAATGTCCATGAAACCAGGTATCACTCACATTATAGCAGCTATAAACAGTCATTTCATCACCTCTTTTAATTCTTTCTTGAAGTTAATAAGACAAAAAAGAAACAAAAAAATAAATAAAAAAAACCTCAAAGAGTTTCAACGTTACCTCTGAGTGTTACAATGCACTGACCCTGGAGACTCTTTCCATAAACGTTATATAGATGTCTTCTCACAGGAAACTTCACCACATCACACATTACACGTATTTAAAAGCTGTTTATTTCAACTCCCCGTCGTACAAGTCCCTGCGAATGAGCTGTTTCTATAGAAACGCCTTCTGACCAGTCAGAATCGAGAACTCAACAGCAGTGTGGTAGAAAAAAACATATTAACAAGTAAGAAAATAAAATGATGTACAGTTTATTAATGCTAGCATTTAGCATTATGTAGCCAGTCGTGGTTTCATTAGTGATCTTTCATTGGTGGCTGATGTTAAGGGAATTTTAATATACAAAGAAAATAATCATACGCCTGGAGTGAACAGGACGACCACTTGATTTTTTTATTTTTATTTTTTGTAAAATAACATTTCCTCTTGTCTTCGATTTCACGCTGGACCACCGGGTAACAGCTTCAGGACTGCACTCCTGGTCTAATTCAATGCTTAGCCACTGAACGTTGATATATTGACATCCGTGGTTGCCTCAGCTGTCATGGTGTGGGCTTTATTGATGAGAACCTTGCAGGAATGTAACACAAAAATAAAGCTCAAATAATAATAATGTGAAAAAAAAAATCCCACCCAATATGAGCAATATGTAGCTGAGCCAATTGCATTGCTGATACAAAAGTATGTGTTTAGGTGCCTTCAGTCAAAAACTCTGCAGGAGTCCTTCATTTTCCCCCGATGCTAATGATTTTTCAGCCAAGAAATCCCTTGAGCAGTAAAGCAGAAAGTGAAAAAAAAAAAAAAAAAGATTAGTGGAGCTGAAGAATCATCTTCGTATTGAGTAATGCCCATCAAGCAACGAGAGGGAAAGCAAAAATGTGAAATAGGAAGAGGGTTTCAAGCTTTTTATTTGGAAAGATGGAGAGATGTTGATGGAGGATAATGACATGCTGTAGGTGGCTAGAATGCTGCGTTCGATGTCTGTCAAGCCCCGAGGATGTGTGAGCTCTTTGTTAACGACGAACTACCGGCGCAGCCCTCGGCACGACCGGAGGTGTCTCCTGACAAATCTAAGTGTAGTTAATGACATTTTTGTGATTCATGGCCAAAAAAAGGCAGGAAAATGATAAAATATAGTGGAATTAAGGCAAGCCAAAGATGATGACAATATCAATTATCTTGGGAAAAAAATTACTCATCGCTTGGCAATACATTTTATGACCAAGAGGTTTCCATCAGATGATGGATCTGGTGTCCATTATCATCCCTTTTGGCCTTTTTTTCCTCACAAAACAACTCAAATGTACTCAATTTTGGGAAAAATAACACATTGACGGTGCATAAATGTCTGTGTATAGTAGGGATTCACTAGTCACCACTGTGGGGAAAGCGATGGAAAAAAGGAAAACAGTAAAGAACGCTGCTAAATGTACTTTGTTAGTCAGAAAATATTTCAGACTATATGAAGCTAAACTGCACAAGAATACACTGGGAAATGTTTTTTTTTTTTTTTTTGCTTACTGATAACATGTTTTTCCACTCTGTGTTTCCCACAAGCTGGCAAATTAAAACTTCTAAAAATTGAAATACAATCTTGACACTATTTCAGAGTTGTCGCCAAAAACTGCTTTCTGAGCCACGGGTTGCACATCACTATCCAATCCCACTCAGCTAGTTTAGAATCAGATCAGCGGCGTATGCGGACTCAAAGATGCTGATCCAGCCCCCTTTTCGAATGCTTTTGAGAGTGGAGTTGAACATGGTGGAAAAACCTCCCAGCCTCTGCTGTAGATATCATATCCTCCATCCGTCTTTAAGCTATAAGGTGTTTCCACACTGCACTGCCCTCTCTCAGGTTCAGAATGAAAGTGCCACCAGGTAATTGACGAGCATCAATGAGCGCATTTTAAGAATAAATATGTCCTTAAATAGTGTCATATGATACACAGATTTATTATTCTAGACATTTATTACACCAGCTTATTTATTTTCATCGTTAACAGTGTAGCCTAAAACAACGCTGAAGCAGGAAATGTAATTTCTAGCTTATGTGTGTGGCTGGTACTTGAAGTGCAGTTTGATGTGTTCTTTGCTGCACAAATAAAACAGCCTAAAAATAGCTCCTGTTCAAACCTGGTATTAACATCCATCTCGAGTGATCTGATCACAAGTGGACAGCAGAGACGCATAGCTGTTTACACTTAGCATTATGAATGGATCTCCTGTGACCACTTGCGTTCGGATTTCAGACATCATTTCCGCTGGAGAAAGGGCGTTGTGCACATTTATTACAACAGCCTTAGGCTGCATTTGTTTTCAGGCAGAAATGTCCTGCGATTCCTGATTTATATACATTTACGGGCTGCTACAAATGCCTCGCTTGAGTGGTCTGATAACGAAACTTGTAAATGAACGGCAGGGGAGACGACGAAAGAAGCAACGAAAAGCAGCTGCTGTTTTAATCAGAAGATCCTGCAGAATGCTGTGGGTAATATGAGTTAATATCAGTGGATAGCGGAGAGCTATTAGTTCAAGACGATTTCCAAACAGTCTCACAATGATGACGTAGTTTAGCTAGGGCATAGCTAGGGCAATGATGCAGTTGATCAGTCGGTCCTTCGTTGCTGTCCCAGACCACCTCCGAATGTGGTTTATGTGATCGGATCACGATGCGTCTTCGAGACATAACGGACCCCGTTCACACCTGTCCATTACAGTCGGATCACCCAGGACACAAGTGTGAAAGGGGACATAGTGATGTCCTGCAACATTTTCTTTTGCTTTAACTATGAAAAAGATGTCTAGACATCTATTTTTTTTTAATTACAACTCCATGTATTGGAAGAATCTTGAGAGCTTCTGTCATTTTTAGATAGTATGACTTCTCTAATCACGTGTCTGTTATTGTTACCCGAGGACACGCCACACAACAATAACATGTTTCTATGCCAGTGTTTCTCAAATGAGGTTACACAGACACCCAGGGGTGATTGGAGGTACTTAAAAGGAAAGAAAAACTGTGACATTTAGGAAAAAATATGACTAATGTTCATTAGAATTATCCTAGTCAGGATTGAGCCTGTCCCCTGAACGCTGGGAGCGAGGCAGCAATACACCCTGGAGGATACATGATTCAGTTCAGAGATGTAGTTTTCAGCTTTAGGAGAAAATGTGGATGTGAAGGGTTTTCCACACATATTGAGTGAGTATGTGTGAGTGTGTATCTTTACATGAAATCTTTCCCCACCACTGTACAGTCTGCCACTGTTCCCACAAGATAATTGAATTTTATCCAATTATTCATTTGATTAGCTCTTAGGCCTTGAGACGATCTTATAGTCTTATTCCAACACTGTTTCTAAAACTTCACCCGGAGTGCGTTCCTCCTCACAACAGCCCGAAGCCCTTCCTCAACAAATCTGCACAATCTGTTGAATTAATTTTCTCTCTTTCAGGCTCATATTATGCAGATTTTTTCCCTCAGTAATTATATTCAAAGCTAGCTCTAGCATGACTGCTAATAATACACATAGTACACAGATGTTTATCTAAAACCTAATAAAGGCTTGATGAAAGTCGTACCTCATAGATCTTTATCTTTAGAGTACTGAGAAGGGCGAGAACAATCTGTAAGATTAAACGAGGCAGCTTAATTAATTCTAAATCATAAAGTTTCTGGGAACATAGTGCAAAATCCTAAAATGATTGGACATCCAGTACAGTATGAGTGAAAAAAAAAGAGATGGAAATATAATAAAGCGCTACTTACATGATAAAACACCATCTAAGCCGTGCTGAATGGGTGTGGCCTAATATGCTAATAAGCACACTTGATAGGCAGCCCTCAGTCTGAGACTCCGCCTGCAGCTAAAGACGAGTCACAGAACCAGGATTCATTCTCAGTATAGCAATTATAGAGTTACACAGTAGTTCTGTTAGCTCAGTACATTAACTACAATAATCTAAAAAAATCAGCACAAAATCTTTAGGCTCATGCTATAGGAAGAGAATTAACACATTAGCTGTTTGCATTAACATCATTACAACCCCATCATCAAGCCTTCATCAGCCTGTTTTAAGGTGTGGGCGCTCTCCTTGCGTCTCCTGCGCTTGTACCCGTCTCCAGCGATGCATTTCAAATGAATAGCTTTCTGCCCATCCTCCATGCTTGGATGCATTTTTCTATAAATGTAATTATGGATCTGGGTCTGTCCCCCTCTTTTATACCCACAGCACACTGCAAGAAAAAGATTCATTAACGTCCATTTTCAGATATTAGATCACCTGGCATTGAGAGGAAAGGCTGAGAGGGAGGGAGGGTAGAGAGTGAGATTGCATTAACGAGCAGAAAAAAAAAGGTTTGGAAGGAGTGAGGAAATACGATTTAAACATCTCGGCCTGGAGAATGAATACCAAATAGATTTACAGACATATGACACCATTTTTTAATGGCTATATGATTCTCCAGTTTCTGTTTCAGCTTTTTAAAATATGTTTAAAGACTAATTGCATGTGTGAAAACGCTCCAGTACCAACAAAATCGATGTGACGTAAACCTTGCGTACGTTGTCAAGTTAATATACAGACGACACGAAATGACGGCGATCTGAATGTGTTTTATGATTTAATCAAAGCAAAGCGGGAGCTCCTACAGCATCTTGACATAAAACTCAGCACGAGGAGTTCATTGCTAGCAGCAAACACTAGCTGGACAAGAAAAAAAAAATGCCTACAGATAAGGCTAGGAGAGTGAAAATAACAGCTCTTACCCAGTACGTTGCTCTTGAGGAACAGTCACTGACAACGAGGGATTCCAATACAATGTAGACAAAAACATGCTTTATGTACAGCTGTGCAGAAGCGCTTTTCCGAAGTGAAACAAAACCCGCTATTCATTGCAACCTGACTCGATCCAAGCTGACTAATGTAGCTAGCTAATGCACGCTGTTTAGAATCAACTAGCTAATGCAGAGGTTACAAAACTAGCTTGATTTACAAATGGGGTTGTGAGAGAAAAATCTCCTCATTAGCTTTATTCGTTTACTTTACAAATTTGTATTACGAATATCTCTCAATATTTTGAAATGTGTATCACATTCCACATGTAAGCAAAGAGCGTACGTGCTATTTTAGTCTTTTTCACTGTCCTGACACTCTGCACTAGTGTTGGAGTTCAGCAATAAAATCCTGCCAATCCTTCCACCTCCTCTAGTTCTTCAACAACATCAAACAACTCTGACATACGCAGAGATATTTATTGAATATGGATTTACTGAATAAGTGTGGTGGTAAATAATAAGGAGAAAAATACATTCCAGGGTTTGGGGGACACAGAAAATTCATAATGTCCAGTTGGGGTCAGTTGCTCAAAAGTTTGAGTACCCCTGAGCTATATGTAGCGTATGTGCGTGAACATTATGTAAACCGGGGAAACATAAACAGAATAAATAAATTGCTATCTAAGAATATAAAAACACTTACTGTACTCTTACTCATACTCAATCTGAATAAAAAGAGCGTCGTGTCCTTAGTTAAAAACAGTTCCTCGGCATGTTACACTACCCAAACCTCCGTATGCTTCATGTTCTTTCTTCTTCAAATCCACCAGCTCATAAACCTGAGGTGCATGTTTGCGATTCATAAATCATACTCCATTAAAAACTGTGTTTGCCAACCAAAATCTTTTTATTACTTTGTCATCAACAGTCATGCAGTTTTGACTCTATTTCATGAAAGAAACCTTCTCTGACATTGTTCTTGTCACGAGGCGTCAGCGAAATGACATCTGACACGCGTTGGACTGAATTTAACTTCAGAGTAAGAGATTCCCCGCTGAGCGTACACCATCACCATCGGCACTGGAAGATGGATGTCTTATCAAAATCCACTTTTTTTTTTTTTCCTCAGAGGTGACTGTCATGCTCTGTACAATGGGTATTTTCAGCTAGGCCAAGGATAAACACCTCATCAAGCCCTGCTTGGACAGAGAGTACCTCTACACAATGCCCTCCTAACTCCCACTTCGCCAATCAAATTTCCCTTTCCCCAAACCCCTCGGACAGGTTATGGGTTCATCACGCCATAGAAATGCAGTATCGATTCACTTACCATCTCAATCTCTGGCTCAGTCTGAAATTGATGACTTTTAGACCGCCAGCTCTGTTTGTTACTCACTCTCAACTCGCACCGGCGTTAGGAATTCAATTACCGATTACTGAGATCCACTGCGGAGCTTTCTGGAGGCTCCGATGGAGTCTGCATGGTTTAATCCCTCATACTGGAACCTGAAGCTTTCGTGGCCGGCTTGTTTGGTTAGCCAATTACAGGAAAAGCAGCCTGCTAAGGGCCAGCCTTTTTCAAATAGCCACTGGGTATAGATAGACATCATCAGAAGATCTGCAGGAGGTGGCATGGCCTGCACCTGGTTAATGGGTTTCCAAGAAAATAGCCATCATAGGCTTTAAAAAAAATAAAATAAAAAAGTATCCTGTAAGTTTTACAATATCTTAAGTTTCACTTTGAGTTTGGATTTTGTTTCATTGCACATGTCAATTTACCACATGTGCATTTTAGACGACATGCTAAAATATACAATATTTTTTTGTAAACATTCCTTCTTCCTGTGAAAACTTCTTCGAAATGAAACTAATTAGCAAATTTCTAGAAATAGCCATTTAGCAAGAGAAGACCTCCATTTCAACATCATACCTAAATCTGCACTTGTGTATACCCTAAAAGAAATGTGAATAAAATTTGATTTCATATATAACACTTTTAAAAATGACCAATGCGTAACCAGCCTGCTATACAGCTGATGAAAGAAAATGTGAAATGTACCTACTGGAAGGAAATTTAGAAAATTATGATCTGGCCTAAAATAAAGCCTTGAGGTAAAAGGAGCTGAAGATGATGTCTTATCTTATATTTCTTATATTACTTTTAGATAGCACACAAACCAACTTACATCTTCGCACTGGATACAGTAGATCAAGAATATCACAGTCAGTCATGTCTTTTTTGTCTTCTATCGGTTTATTTATTTTTTTTCCACTTTCATGTTGATTATGTTGTGGATTGACAAAGAAATGTTCTTGATGTTCTAATAGTAACATCATAGGCTTCTATGGTTCTGGTTTTCCAAAGTCACAGGACACACACAGGTTTTTGCCACAAATTTCCTCAGGCAGAAACACGTCATGTAAGTGCAACAACGCTCTAACCTTCCTTAAGGTCCTGCAAGTAATCCAAAGACTTGAGTTCCTGAAGACCACATCACCTGAAAAGGTAACATCAACCAAAAGACAGAATAAAATCTGAGAGTAAAACCCAAGGTCTGAGGCCCAGGCTGCTTTTTTTTGTGTTGTGCATTTTCAAGTCTATTCATCATAAAGATTATGCACTTGCTACCAAAATAACTTGACCTAATAATCCAAAATAAATAACAGGGATTTTTCTCTATTCATCCATAGGAAAAGGTTATATACGAAGTGAAGCGGCTTCCGACAAAAGCCCTATTTCCTCATTTTACAGAAGCTCTGCAAATCTTTTGTCACGGTTCTGTTGCTGTCTGTCTTTCTCGCTCACTCAGCCAGAGAAGCTTGTTTATGAGTCATGAATATTTTAAATCCTGGGCACAATGGAGAGAAATCCAACACTCGGGTCAGATAAACAGTAGAAAAAGACCCAATCTGGAGCGGCCAAGAGAAAAAGAGTGCTTTGTCCTTATCGTCTCTATCTAGCCTCTGATTTATGAGTTTCTGTTGCTGTTGCACATGCTGTAGCTAGATAAGAGGATTTCAGAATGGGATTTCAGCATTTTTGCTCGAGAACGGAAAATAGGGAGCTTCATGGGTGACGAGAACGCAACATGGGAAAATATGTTCAACATGCCACCATGCTATGGAGTTGAGAGTGCTGAATAAAGCTCCAGTATGGGTTAAAGTGAACGAATGGTGCTGAAAAAGCGAATCTGAGCGAGGTCATTAAGCACTGGAGACTTGACTGAAAATTGGCAGTACGGTATTGAATCTATACGTTTTATACTCGTCTAAAGAAATTTCTCAGTCAATAACGTTTAGACGTTGGTGCTTAAGGTTAGAGCTTAATAGCCTTATCTTTTTTAGTTCAGATGAAATACAACATAATTAGTCTCCTATAAATTCCTTGTGAACTCGGGTTATCGCTGTCAATTTTCCTCCTGCGATAATTGAAGCACACAATATTATCACTGTTTTTATTGGTAGCACTTTATTGAACCTAAGAGCAATATCCATAGGGATAAGCCCTTTATAAGCCTAAAATCTTCTGTGTCAATTAAAGCCTAAAATAAGCCTAAAATCTAAGAGAGTTTAAATTAATTTTTGCTGACATAAGGTGACAACTTAATCATTGTTTACTATATCATCATATAGCATTACTATATTATTAAGAGTGGCGTTTATAGGGCTACATAAGCCCTTCATGATATATGATGTAACTCTTGGGACAGTAGGCATAGTTGACATAAGGTTGCATAATAACACTTTCATTACAGTTTACTCTGCTTAAGCCTTTTATGACATGTGACAGACACCTGTATAAACATTTATAAGTCTTTTTTCAAACAGGCCAATTCATATGTCAAGCTGACATAATCCCTGCGTAAGCTGATATATGGTTGTACAATATAAATGACACCTTTATCACCGTTTACTCTGCATAAGACCTTTGTGACATCTGACATAAAGACCTCTTGGCAAATTATGAGGTCAAGATGACATAACACCTGCGTTAGTTGACATAAGGTTGTGCAGTGAAACATTACACCATTGTTTGTTTCTGACAAGATTGCAATCATTGACAAATCGCTATAGTATAACAGGAATAAAACACTTCAGAGCAGGCTGTTATAAGAAACTAATCAACTTCAGGGTGGTAAAGGTAACTCCACTTCATTACACCACCACGTCATTGATTATTTTCCAGTAACAGCACAACATGGAGAGTTTTCTTCCTTGCATATCGTGAGCTGAAAGCTATTGTTATAGAGTCTCTGATGAAAAGTTAAATGGGGAAAGAAATCAGCATTTTATCCTACTTCCTAAGGAAAAAGATAGGGGAAAAAAATCACGGTTGTCAGTGAACAAGGTTCTTCCCCAGCGTCAGCACTTCGGATTTAATAGAGGTTAACATGCCACCGGCAGAGTGCACGGTAATATATTTAGAGACAGGAGGCCACGTAGTCCCACACCAGACATTTTGACCTAACCTCAAAGAGCGAGAAAGTCTTCTGGGTTTTGTAATATTCAATCTGAGCAGCAAGTTAACACTCTGTGTTTGTATTCGAATTGTTTAGTCAGACAAAAACCCAATGTTAAGGGAAAGACCATCATGGAAACAAGTCACCTCAGTGGTCGCCTTGTGCACACCTGCTTTATGTTGATCAATTTATACACAGTAATTAGGGGGAGAAAGCGTAAAGATTTGACAATTTGCTGACTGTACCATTGTTTTTCAGGCTAGTGCACATTAGCCACAGGAGACAACACAGTGGTCTAAAGCAGCTTAGCTCCAAGAACTGCAAACACACCGAGCAGTTAACTCTGATCACTTATACACCTGCTCATTCATGCAACTAACCAGTCAGCCAATCATGTGGAAGCAGCGTAGGCAACTTTTGTCATGTCCGGTTTGGGTAGCATCAGTGGGGGAACCCACTGTAGCATCAGATTCCTGTTCTTGGCTGACAGGAGCGGAACCCGATGTGGTCTTCTGCTATTGTGTGCTGTTCTGACATGCATTTCTGCTCACCATGGTTGTAAAGAGTGGTTATTTGAGTTACTGTAGACTGTCCACTCTAAAAGCCTGTACTTCCCCCTGGGAATCCCAGAATCTTCATGTTTGGCCTAATTTACATAAACGTTGTATTTTTGAGATTTGCGATCTGAAAAGCGTTATTTCAGATGACATGTTTTTAAAGGTAAATCTTATTCTATTGCAAAAATGTACATTTTATTTAGTGTGATGTGTCAAATGTGAAGTGTGAAATAAACAAAACGCATATTCAAATACTTTTGTCAGCTTCCATGCTCCATATTAGCAATAGTAATACCAACATTTCGGTTACTGTAACTTCCCCTTAATTCACGCCTTCCAAAATAATAAAACATCTAACGAGTCACAAACAAAGATGATTACTCGGCTGTCTAACTTTCAGACGTGCCAGTCAGCAAGGCAGCAAATAATCTCCCTGAGTTATAACATAATTCAGAACAAAGAAAAATGCCTCAGGAGATAGGAACAGCGGCTCTGAGTTAAAGGTTATTAACACAACATTAGCTTCCTGAAGCTGATATTTATGATAGGCCTGCCATTTGGAAATGATTTGTAACCAAAGGCGATGGTAAACATATAACCCGAACGTAACGAGAGTGAAAAAGTTATGCTGTAGAGGACAGTAAAAAAGAGGAATTGCCCTTTTCTCTTTTGTTTTCACATCTGAACAAGTGTTTTTTATGACAGAGTTACTGTGCAGAAAGCTTTCGGCAACCTACACTGCAACTGTTCTTGACGAATAGCTGAATCTCCCAATAAAGCAGCCTGACTTCTTATAACTGACATGTCCACATATAACTCTGTGTTTCTGTTACATAAATGTAATCTAAAAATATAAAACTTAAGATGCAGGCTGTAATATTTCAATGTGTTCCTGGACTAATGCCTGGACTGATCTTTCAATTTCAGAAAAAAAAAACTGTTATTCGCAATATTTTCATGTAATGGATATTATTAGTTTCTTCATATCACGATTGCTTTTTATATTCTTCTGGCCCAGAAATGAGCTCCATCTTCTCAGCTTCATCTCTTTCCTTAAAAGGCAGTTCACAAGGCTCACATGATTTCAGTGAAGGGGGGTGTGGCTGATTAAGTGGAAGGAAAAGGAGAAAATCTACAAGCTTTTAGAAAGCTAAGCTCATGGATCACCTGCCCCCAGTGGTTGAATCTGGTATCACACGCTAGCAGTTATTTCCGCCACATTTGTTAGTTCCCACGAAGGATAAGAAAAAAAAATCTGCTTCCTCTTTCGGTTAAACTCGTACAATATGCTAACTTCTGATGGTTAGCCCCGTGATGCTCCTCAATATGGGGGGAAAAAAATTGGAGGAAGATTTTTTTATGGCTAAAACAGTAGAACTGTAGTTAGAAACATTTTTTTGTTTGTGCGAAACTGAAAACAAGAAAGGAATACAGTGGACATTTGAATTGAGAAAACAAATTATACTTCATGATACTTGGGGGAGGTGCTGTTATGGGAAAATAATCAACAGCAGGGTGGTGTGAAGCGGAAGTTGATTATTTTCCTATAACAGCACCCCCAAGTGTTTTAATCTTAAACATAATAGCTATAATTACTTTGATAGTAGCTGTTTGTGAATGCCACGACTGTAACATATGGAAACCGTGAAGTATCATTCGTTTTCTCGAGTCAAAATTACGAGCAGTTAATTTACCTCGCCTACCTTACCTACCTAATTTACCAGCATGACATGCTGTGTTTAGATTTTTCTTTTTTAAATCTTATTAACTTCAAGAGAGTTCCACAACGTTAAATGTAACTATAAACAGATAACAAGTACAACATGTCATTCATTAATGAATTAAAAACTGTAATTACTGGCAAATCGACTTCCATTTGTCATGGATTATTTTCTTATAACTCCGTGCCCTGCCGTGTTTCGTTCCTTACGCAGCACACTTATGAATTAATCATTAAACCTGTTCTGACCCAATCAAAATATTTACTCTGCAATTCTTTACCAGTGTCTCGTAAGCTGTCGTTTCTGAACGATTGATGACTCAAACCTCCAGCTCCTTTATAGCACACTTACAGCAGAAATGAACACCTCACATGCTGACTATAAACGTTACAACACTGCTGTGTTTTTAATGCTGGTTTTAGTGTTCGTTTTAGCTCGCTGTAACAACCACTCTGGGTTTCACTTCAGCTTTTTGTTATACGAAGCATGGAGACAAGTAGCTCATCCTTCAGAGACCCATACATGGCTATAAACTCAGCTTTTCAAGAAGCTTGCTGTAATATCCACAGTGACCAGCGACCCAATAAAAAAAAAAAAAGAAGAAAATTCACAATAATAATAATAAAAAAAAGTGTGGAGTTCAAAGCCCTAAACTTGGCTGGCGTCGCTGAACATCCCTTTTTCTGCTTAGGTCACTGTTTATTGTGCACAGGCTGCACTTTCTCGATTACAGAACAGCAACGCTGGAAATACAAGCCAAGGAAAGTAATAGAATCAGTGAGCTGTTACACAATCACTGTCAGTGCAGCCTAATATTCATATAAATATTGCAAGGTTCAGACAATTATACAGAAAAAAATTATACATTTACATACATTTTTCCTTCAGGCCAAATCTACTTGATCAGTCAACACTGGAGCTTCAAGGACAAATTATTATATTGTTTATGATTTATATATATATATATATATACATACATACAACAATTAGCCGTAACATTAAAACCATTGAGAGGTGAGGTGAATAACATTGATTATCTCGTTACAATGGCACCTTTAAAGCAGCAGGATATATTAGGCAGCAAGTGAAAAGTCAGTTCTCAAAGTTGATGTGTTGGAAGCAGGAAAAAATGGGCAAGCGGAAGGATCTGAGAGACTATGACAACTTGTGATGGCTAGAGGACTGGGTCAGAGCATCTCCAAAACGGCAGGTCTTGTGGGGTTTTCACCCCTCAGTTACCCCTCAGACAACTTTTTGCAAGCAAAGCAAAAGTATCAATTTCACTTTGATTCAAACTAAGAGCTGTGAATATGTCCTCGGATGCTCTCAGACTGATTGTTTCGATCTGTACCCGAGTGTGTTTGCTGTGTTAACACCTGCCTAAAGAACTGCACCAATGGGGAGAACACAACAGGGTTCCATTTCAGACGGACTTAATGCTGCAGAAAAGAAAGTGCCCATAGATGAGGACTCAGTTTATTAATGGTAGAACACTATCCAACAAACAGAGAGCATGAAAAAAGCCTCGATTTCAGTCAAGAAGTGGCCTGGAATTAAAGATGGGACCTCCAGCCATATGTTCTATCCTGTCATGGCCTCTGTCCTGGTTGAGGTCTCATCTGTGGAGGCTCAGGATGAATAATGAGACGTGTGCGGTGCATAAATGCAGCAGCCCGGACCCTGAAGGCCTGTGTGGTGGTGGGTAATTGTTCCGGGCCTCGGCGGGTTTCTGGGTAAACATGTGCCCACTGGTGTTCCAAGGACTTTTTTGTGCTTGGAAATTTATGATCTAGCAGCATGTGTGGGCTTTACACTCTCCCGCAGCATTGTGTGATTTATTAGATGACTCGCTTTTCACACGGGATGGCGAGGTAACAAATGAGAAAGGGTAAAAAGGCTTTTGTATTCAAACTGTTTTCAGAGGCTACTTTTAAGAAGAGCTAAAAAAACATGTCGATACCCCTGCACCTTGAGTTACGGACTGGAATTTATGATAGGAATCAGGAGAAGTGTCAAAATATGATAATTTAATCAGCTAAAAAGCAAAATAATTCTCCTGAATGGCGTGATATATTCGTTGAATTTATATTCATATGTGCTTTAAATGCCTTCTGAAAATTTTCTCAGAAACAAATCAAAGTACGAGGTGGTGACTTGATAATACGTCACAGGCATTTTACAGGAAATTTGGAGGCGAGTAAATTGTTCCACCAATCATGTCCCAGCATTGACACTTTTTAATATAAGAATTAGAAGAATCCTTGAAGAACCATTTTTTTTTTCCAAACCAATCACAGATCCCTGGTTATTCATGGACGCAAAATTGAGAACCATTTTAGAAAGCCAAAGAAGGACCAAAGAACCATTGAGGAACCCTTTGTTGTAGGGTTCTACAGACCCTTGAAGGGTTACATACCCAGAGAAATATTTATCAGTTGTTGTACACACTTTTGTTGTATTCTGTATACTTTACAATTTAATAATAATTTATAATTTTTATTCTAGACTCATTAGTTGTTCATTTGCTTTTTTGATACTTTTTTCTGCCTGTTCCAGGTACTACACCTTTTTCCTCTTTAGAGCTCTGAAATCTTCTGCTAGGAAGAACCTCGAAAACATTTCTTAAGTTCCCACACAGCCCATTTTCACACACTCTCCTGCCCCATGCCCAATATCTCTGACATTATGGCCACTGAAAAAGCCACAAAAGTCAGCGACACATAATTACATAATGAATTCCTGAAGCTTTTTATTCTCCTGTTATTAGTATATTCAACTTGTCATAAATGTCTGATTAAATGAAGAGCATTGAAAGTACTCGGTTTGCAGGGAAGGAGCCGAGGCAGAGGCTCAGGATGGGGCAATCAATCAACACTTACTGTACGGCTTCTCACTTTAATGGAAACTGAAATAAAATGGATGAAGCCTTTGGAAGATGTTACAGGTATCAGGTAGAAAATCTGCCATATGACAGTTTGCAATAATGAAAACACTGAAAGTTTCAGTCATGATGGAAGTGTATTCTTGGGGGGTTTGAGTGGGATTCTCAAAAAATAAACATAATCTAAAAGTGTTCTTATCATGGTACTCATGAGAGAGTGTACTCATGTAAAAGTATACTCGTTACAGATCCTTGATGGTCAATGGACCTCACTTTAATAAGCTAGAACTCTTAACTATCCAAAGAACCTATGAGGAGCCTTTTTCCTCTAAATGTGTATACATCATAGATCCCACTCCGAGAACAGTTTTAGTAAGCTCGAACACTTAACTCTCCAAAGAAAACCTCTCCTTGAGAAACCCTTTTACACCATGTATACATTATTTACATCAGTAATCCATGGTGGTCTGTGGCCTCTTGAGGAATCCCTGCTAACCCTGCTTTGGGGCCCACAGCTCTACACAGCTATCTTGGAAAAAAGATCCCTCAGAGTTTCCTTTGATGGTTAATGGCCTTTTGTAGGGTTCTACAGAACCTTTAAGGGGTCCATCAAATGGACAAACCCCACACCTACAGTCTTAGAAAAGAACTGTTTTCAAGGTTCTCTAAAGGTTCTTTAGATAGGTTAGTGAACCTTACCTTCCTAAAAAAAAATCTATTTTTAAACCTGTCTAAAAGGAAAATGCTCTTATAAGGTTCTACACAGAACCTTAGGGTTCCACCAGAGGGTTTCACAACTCCTAGAAAGGTTTTTCTAGGATCTTCAGGGGTTCTATAGAAATTTTAGTAAACTTTGCCTTCCTAATAAGTTTCTAATTGGAATCCTGTATGATTGGGAAACAATGTACACAGATCCTTTATTGGTTCCACCATAAGGTCACACCTACACTCTTAGAAAAAAAAATTCAAGCAAGGAAATTAAATTGTAGCTTTGTACACAGAACTTTTAAGGGTTACATCAAAGGGACAAACTGCACCCCTGCACTCTTACATAGTTTACTGAACTGTCCCTTCCTATAAAGGGTCTTCTTGGAACCCTGTTTGATAGGGAAAGAACGTTGTTTCCCCCAAAGAAAGACAGATGATAGAACAATGGTTCTAGATTTAATCTGTTATATAAAAGATTGTAGGTGTAGAAATGAAAATAATAAAGTGTTTTATAGATGATGCATGAACACAGACACTCAGACAGTCAGTTAAACCCCAGAGCAGGATTTAGAATGGAGTGATAAAGTGAGAGTGGAAACTGTTGAGAAGTGCAGAGGTGACTGAGTGGAGGAGAGTGTGCTGGTTCTGTGTGCTGAAGGGTCGAGGCTGTCCGCCCAGCTGGAGGCTGTTCTTCCTCAGGGGACAGTGTAGTCAGTGTTAGAAGTGGATATAAACATGCGTTGGTGTGTCTGTTGTTTCTGTCTTCTACTCAACAAGTGTCGTTTTTATCCTCCCCTGCTTGCGTTCCCCTCTGGGAATGAGTGGGGAGATGAGAGACCTCCAGCTGTGTCCGGTTCTGCCATGGTGTGTTGTTGTGGTTGCTGTCCGTGTTGCTGAAGTGCTGACGCTTAAACTGCAGCCGGTTCGTAGTGTATTTAAAGGAAAAATCCACCTTGAAATATATTTGTGTGCTAATTTGTTGGTTGGTGCTATATTTTCACTATTCCCATGAGACGTTAGCAGTTCTTTGCTGCTCTGATGTCACAGGGGGGACACTGTTATTGCCATTGTCATCGAAAACCAAAGTGAAAACAGAGAACAGGTCAACTTAGAATTTAATTAGAAAACCTACTCCTTGTTACCTTATTGTGGTCACCTGTTCTATGTTACTCATTTTTCCCCCCGAGTGTGTTCACCTGTTCTGTGTTACACAGGCGATTGTTCTAAAGCTACATGAGAAGCTTGGCTTCCCATGAAATTTCATTAACATGCAGCACTGAAATGTTTACCAAAGTGTCTATATTATTGATCAATCTTGGTGGAATTGAAAATTTTAACAAATCAAATGATCAGTTATCTCACTGCAATATCACACTGTTTGTTCATTTAACTCAAACTCTTTGGCGAACAGAGCAGCCTGTTGAAAATCTTCTTTGAAGCCCCAGGCACAGAGCTAATAGACACCCAGTGAAGCCTATGCATCTCTTGATGTTTATTACAGGATTGTGTACATAGTGTTTGAATGGGACAAAAGATTTACGCTCATTGGACAACAGGCTTTTAACACATCATTATGAATCCTTCACTTGGAGCGGCTGGAGTGTGGGGCGGGTGGGTTTTGCACAGAAAAAAACATCTCAATGTTTATTGGACAGTGTGCTTTTTGTTTGTCCTGCCTCTGGACGCACGGCTTCTCCTTATGAGGACTGGTAGACCTCATAGTAAAATAATTTCATGTGTTAATTTTTAGTCTTAGATTATGTGGAGCTTCTAAGAATGAGCTGTTACTACAGAAAAGAGAATGTGTTAGAACAAGCGCATTAATATAAACACATTATATTTATATTCCCTGTTTTAATAACCACCAGCTGCCACTGCTCTGTTACTCCTTATTACCTGATTGTGTTCACCTGTTCTGTGTTACTCTTCATTAGTTTGTGTATGAATGTATGTATACCCTAAATTACAAAAACAACAATACAGGGTGTCAGTATTAAAAACCTTGTTCTGTTTCATGTACAGACTCGAATTCCAAATATCACAGTATTTACACACAAATGCCATATTTTTGTGGAACCTCTTCAAATAAAGCTGAAAGTCTACACTTCGATCACATCTTGATTGTTTTATTTCAACTCCATTGTGTTGGTGTATAAAGGCAAAATCACAAAAACTGTCACTGTCCAAATACTTCCGGACCCGACTGTATATACACAGTATTTTTCAATCTAGACTCAACTTATATCGAATAAAATTAATTCAGAACTGCTTTCTTTCTATTTCCCTTCCAGTGAAGCCTGAAAGTCAATAGTGAATAAACTCAAATAACCATTTTTTTTTTGTATTTTTCCTATATTTTCTAAGCACCACATTTCTGCATACACCATATTCAATCCGTTCACTCGCAGGTGAAATTGCACAGGTTTGTCTTTGCTATGTACTGGGCACAAGGCCAAGTCCCTGCATGGGAATGGTACAGTGGGAAGGAAATGATCCTGCTAGGCACTGGAGCAATTAGATAGATGAATGACCATGGGTTTTAATTAGAGCGCTGGGTACACATTCCACTTCATTATTCAATGAAACCAAGCTAATTCCACAGGCCAAGAGTGGGACGAGCCAAGGCGCTCAATCAGCAAACGGCCTCAGAGACCAAGCCAGAGTGACTCAGGGGAAGAAGCACGAGACGCAGTGCTAGCCTGGAGGCAAACGAAGTCCAAGTGCTGGAAAAAGGAAAGGGCCAAAGGACACAAAAATCGCACAAGTCGGATGCTAAAAGGATGGTGAGAAAGACGTAGCAGGTATAAAATGGTGTATTTAGCAGCAAGGAGGGGTCATGTGAAACTTGAACATTAAGATTTTACTGTCTGAGCCAAAGTCCCAGATGGCTCGCTGATGGCATGCAGTGATGTAAGCGCTTGAGCCAGGCTCATTGTGAATTCCCTTTGAGGCCGGTGTCTTTCAGTCCAGCTGACTCATACAGCCTGGACACATGACAAGTGCCCTCCGTGAAAAAAGTTGCCACTGCTAGAAACTGCAGTAAAACTTTCTATATTTCTTTGAGTCCAAATCAAATACTGTCCTCATGAATAAACAGACCTTTCTGCAACTTTCTGTTCTCTATGCCATGTTATTTCTGACCCTTCCACCTCTGAGACTTTGCGAGAACCCGGGGGAACCCAGAACACAAATCCAAAGGTCAGGAGAGGTGCTAGAGCTCAGCATACAAACACTAAAAGTGAGGGAGGATATTAAAAAGACTTGCCAAGCCAAAAGATTAGACACCAAGATTTCCTTTTGACTGAAGTGTCTAAATCAGGTCCTTCTCTTCTAACAATAGGCAATGTTACGTTGATACCTATGAGCACAGATGTGATTTCTGGTCACCTACACTTTTAAAGACTTCATAATTTAAACTATTTAAACTATTATGTTTGGAGGGCTTTTATTAAATCTTAAATCTCAGTAAGTCTGCACTTAATACTCTTTAAATAATTAGGCTAAAATGAGTGTATTAGCACATACTAGATCTATAACTAATTCGTTTAATTAGTCACTCAATTAAGACACCGGGACATTATTGTAGTAAACATTTTCAGATATTTACTCAGAGAAGTGAAGAATCACCAAGCTGTACTGTTTTATACAGCCTTTTTTTTTTTTTTTTTTTTTACAAGACTGATATTTACTAATTTATCTAAGCAATACTAAGCAATTATACAAAAGAGAACTATACTTATCCTCTGATCATTAGGAACAGATTCTCTTATTAAACACTAATGTTAGCTACAGTGCTGCTAACAGTTTAGCACATAATTTGCTGTGTTTCACTCATCGATGTTCCCTGGAGAAAAATGGCCAGAGCAGACGGTTATGTTGTGTCCCCACACTAATGATCAGCAACATGCTTTTATATTTCTCCACTAACTGGGCAGAATAAGGAAAAGTCCTCCAAATTATTCTGCAACTTTTAAATAAGAAGGACATTGCATTATGAGGCAGCCCGTGTTTTCCCGTGTAATGAGCACTCTACACAGCACAGTTACAACACTTTTTTTGTTTAATAAAAATTGATGAATAAAAACTGTGCTTTCGTTATGGCGCTTGTTACAGAGATTAGCCGTCTGCACCCTATAAGCTACAACAGCCTCTAATTATTTTTAGAGATGTCTTGGTGACTTTGTAATTGCCGTCTCTGTGTCTAGATTCAGACTGGGACTTTTTACTGTTTCTCAGATAATAATAAGCGAGTTTTAATAATAATGAGTTTTATAAATTTTATAAATGTCGCTTACATGGGAATTGGATGATAAACCATTAGACCAAAGTTCTTAACAGCCTTTTGGATTACACGTCGAACTTCATGGTGAAGTTCACAATCTTATTGTGAAACAAAATGATAAAAATATGCATGTGTATCTTCAGCATAGAAATATATGACATTATATTTGTGAAGTCCAAAGGATATAAAGAAGGAATAATAGCAGGCCTAATACAGAACCTTGAGGTACACCATATTGCACTTTTTAAGGGTCTGAAGAATCTCAAATTTTTCGCTAACAAAGTGGGTACAAACTTTCAAATAAGATTTAAACCAGGAACCTTTTTGCCTTTTGAAGCCTGTACATTAAAATATCAAGGTTAATAGTGCCAAATACTACCCTCAAGTTTGGCAAAAAAAACTGAACTTTTAGGCAACAACATCTTGTGCAAGAATGAAGAATGTACTCTAATTAAAAAGAATATGCTTAAAAATTAAAGTGGAAATCTAAATGACAAGAATGCAGAAGCATTGAACTGCAAGATATTTATTTAGTCAAAATAATAACACAATATCTTGAAATAATTCAAGATTATTAAGTCAAAATAATTTTGAAACAATGAGTTATTGAGTTGAAATGATGAGATAATATCTTGAAGTAATGATTTAAATCAACATAAGTACACAATATCTTGAAATAATGAGTTACTCATTCAAAATAATGCAATATGTTAAAATAAGCAGTAAATAAGGCAATACTAAGATATTAAGTCATGTCTTGAATTAATGAATTAAGTCAAAATGATGAGATAATGTCTTGAAATAACGAGTTATGTTGAAAGAATGAGATATCTTGAACTAATGAGTTATTTAGTTGAAATAACAACATGGCACATCAAAAAAATAGTCTGGAATGAAAGATTAAATTTAAGACGAGGGAAGAAAGTAAAGAAAGAAGGAAAAGACCAAGTGAGGGGTACAACAAGAAAAGTGAAAAAAAAAGGAGAAAAAAGGAACGAAATAAAAATTAAAGGTAAAAATAAACATGTGACCTGCATGAAAGTCGCTAATGAGTAAAAGTGGGCGGGGCTATGGATCATGTCAGCAATCTCTGCAAATCTGCACCAAACTCCACTTGTCCGTGGGTAAATCAAGCGAGTCGGGCTTTAGGGCGCATCCTAAAAATAGCGTCAGGATAAGGATAAGGACGAGGAAACAGTGATACGGCCATCTCGCTTCTCTCTCTCTCTCCATTACTGAAACAGTGCTGTCTGCTTTCCCCGACCTCAGCACACGTCAAACATCTGAAGCAGTTATTGGCTTTTAAAAGCACTGCATTCAGGCTCTCTGTGGTACGATATGCGGTCGTTTAAAAGGGAAAAACAGTCGTTTGTGGTTTGTGCGAGAGGAAGGGCCGCATTAGTTCTGCTGTCAGTTGCTGGAGAAGCTGTAAAGCATCCCGCTGAAAGAACCACACAAAATGGAAGGTGACCCACTTTTATTACTGTCAGCTATAAGAAAGAAAACCCAGAAGACAGCCAGAGACAAGAGACTTCGAGAGAGAACAACGGGCACCGTATATCAGGGTTAATGCTATAAAGCTGGTAGATAGTGAGGGATCGATTGTCAGAACAGATGTACAGAAGGTATCCTTTATTTTAACCCTTTCATATGTAACGTCAACACTTTAAGGCTGTTTTTTAGGAAAATATAAAATGTAAATCTAATAAACTTGACCAATATTGTAAAAACAAAACCAATCATTATCCTGATTTCTGTTCCTTTTTCAACTCTGGTATGTCTTTACAAACTTTCTACACACAATTCTAAAATTGTAAAAAAAAAATATATTCATAAATGTTTGTGTCCGTCCCCAGTAAAAGGCTTTTATTTAAATAATTTTATAAATAATCTTTCTTTCTTTCTTTCTTTCTTTCTTTCAAAATCAGCTGCATCATGCAACAGTCCTAAACCATGTCCTAAATCTTCTACATATCAAGAATATTGCTATATTTTGTTCATCAGAACTTTACACGTTTTTGTTTCTGAACACATTTAGAAAAAGATTTTCCTGTTTAGGGGGGATAAAGCGTTATCTTAGCGTTAAAACAAATTTAATTTATGGTATTCCTGCACATGTACAATTTAGAAATGATCTAAATGATTTGACATTGAATTTTAAGTAATAATAAAGCATCTGGATATGTTTTTAAATAATTTCTGCAAATGTTTTTTTGGCTTGTCTTGCTGGAGAAATCCAACAGAGGTTTTGCTGCAACAAATCTGTTCCTGTTACCTTTTGTCACATCTTTTTCACCCCGTTACACTATACACTCTTAGAAATAAACGGTTAAATCATGAGCCCAATAAAGTTATTTATGTCCTTGTGGTGAAACCCTTAAAGTTTTGATGTATACCGCTACACCAGTTATTTGCCCTGTCTGTGGTATTGAAAAGTAAGGACTTACTGTCACTGAGTGAATAAGAGTACGTAATCAATCTTTAACCAGAGGTGGGTTTTTTTTAGACATGGTGTGTCCAAGGTGGGGCAAGAGCATCCTAAGGTGTATTAACATTTCATTTGTTCTGTGCAAATTGCATGGGAAGAATAATCTTTTGGAGTGCGAGTGGTAACTGGGGTGGCAAGGCTTATTTCACGGGTTGGTAGCTGCCACCACGTGCCACCCGTGTGACCATTTCACATATCTATAAGCAGTAAAACACACCCTAGTGTTTAGTGTACACAGATAAAAAATAATAAAATCTGAAAATTCCTATTGTCCACACAGTCACTGACAGTGTTCTCTTGCTTCCTTGCACTTTGCAGAGAAGAAGCATTTTTTAAAGAAATATCTCCGCGCTCCATCTGTGGGCCGGCAAGACATTTCTGATGGCCATAAAAAAAAGAAAGAAGTCTTTTCATTTCCTCCCTTATCAGCACGTTGCTAGTGTTTTATGCTGCCCTGGTTCAAATCGGGTTCTGCCTGTAGCTCAGCCAGCGTCACTAACTGGACGACCTTGAGGCAACAATGCCCTGACAGCAGCATGTAGCCTGAAGCCTGGATGATTCCTTCTCAGGAAGAGAGAGAGAGATGGAGGGGGGGGGGGGGCGTGAAGAACGGGGCGAGTGATGACTCTGATCGTCTCAGTGTTTTCAGTGATATTCTCTTAAACAGATAACACTGCTAGCGTGCTGTAGGAGCAGCTTCTAACCTGAGCTCAAGAAGAGACAGGGTTTATCAGAGAGAGAGACAGAGAGAGAGAGAGAAAGCGCAATCCTGACACTGTAAATATGAGACAGGACCAGATGCTGGTAGATGTGTAAGATGTGTGATGCAACTGCACCAGCACTTTTAGCTACCATTTTGTTCATTCATCTATATAAGCAAAGCAAAAATAAAGCATACACAGCATATTTTATTTATATTTTATGATGTAAGTTTAATGTTTTAATCATGTTTTAAAGTATAAGTAAAAAATAAAACATCAGACAAGAAAAGAATCAGTTTTTATGAATGAAATAATGACCTTTTACAGCATTAATTTATAGCTACCGTATAGCTATAAAATTCGTTCCATCACCAGCCTCTCATTTTTTCTCTCTCTTGAAGTTAATAAGACGAAAAAAGTCAACTTGTCATGTTACTACGAAACCACAAAGCGTAAAAACTCCAGATCTGTCCTGAAGATGTCGGAAAACTTATCTCTGACATTGGAGACTCCTTCCATAAATGATATATAAAAAAAAACTCCTACAGAAAACTTCACCATATCAGCGATTATGCATGTTTTTTTAATTGTTGTTTATTTAGAGTGTCAACTGTACAAATCCCTGTGAATGAGCTGTTACTACGGAAACTATAATGTATTAATATAAGCGTGTGATTTGATTTTACGTTAATGCTACTCAGTATAATTGCGAGATATAATAGGAAGGATTTTTTTCATGTTTTGTTCAGTTTCTTGCCTACTGTATATTTAGTCGAATTTGTGAAACTGAAGTTGTGCACTCAGTGAACAACAACAACACAAAAAAAATGCATTTTCAAGTTGGTTGAACTCACAAATTTAAATAATGTATGTATGTATGTGTCATGCACTTATATAGGAAATTAATGTCACTTTTTAAGGTGAACCTAGAGATAAGTACAGTAAAGTACGAAGTAATTCTACTCTTGTACTTCTCAAAGTGTCATTTTTCTATGATTTTGTTTATACGTGCATATACACTCACGCAGTCATGTAGACCGCACCATGTTAGAGGCTGTATCATCTCCTGCACTCTTTCTCCTCTCTCCAACACTGCATAAATAATACTCATGACCTTCTTCCAGAACACTCTAATTTATACTCCAGCTCTCCATCTCAGTCTTGTCCGAGGCCCGAGCTAATTCACAATCTGGTATTATCACTTCTGTTCCTGCTAGCTGACGCTCATTCAGCTCTCAGACGCCCACAGTGTGAGCTGAGATATTTTTATATGAGCAGTGAAACGGAGGACAACACAGAGACATGGCCTTGAGGACGAAACTACAGATTTTCAACACCGGGTGAAGACAGGAGGTGAAAAAAAAAAAAAATTAGGCGATTTTAATAATTCTTAGTCTTCTCTTTACCTGATACTAATTTGTGTGGAAAATGGAGTTGCTTGGCTAATGAAATGTTTCTGTATATAGTTTGAAGGTGGAAACTAATCATCAGGAACTCTGACTCATCCCGAACCACATTTTAACCTAGGAATATATCAGAACCATGTTTAAGCAGGTTCTCAGGTAACAATGCACCCAGAGTTCCCTCTCAGTTTGACAGCCCGAGTTTCAGAGCAGTGAAAATACCTGAGCCGTGGTGACAGTACAGACACGTCCTCCAGGAGACACGGTTTCCATGGCAGAGAGACGAGAAGGACGAGTTCTCTGGAGGAGATGTTCTCCGGCCAGAACGCGCTGCCTGCCATTCTGCCTGATGGAGAAAGGAAATGATCTTGTTATAGCTTTTTATGCCTTACAATCAAAAATTCTGAGACTTCATTAAGGATAATTACCATCAAACACATTTGTGTGGCTGCAGGATTAAGACCTAATAATACTATTTTTAATTTTTATTATTAAAAGTAGAGATGCACTGGTCCAATGACGAGTATCGTATTAGCTTTTCTTTTTTCAATTCCATCTTATTTGTTTGTTTACTTATTTATTGACACTGTCATAAAGCTGCTTTACAGAGTCTAGATATAGAATTTAATTGAGCAAAAGTAAAAATTACAATTTGTATGAGCAGTTTTAATGTACTTATTGTACAGTTGTATTGTTAGTGCGGACGAGAGGACTGACTCGATGGAAAGATTCGGAATTGCCAAGAAACAGTGAGAAGCAGAACGCAAGGTCATAAACAAAGCATGGTATTTATTTTGGGAAATCCAAAAATTATAGAATTATTGTCAAACTACATAGTGGGTGTCAATACATAGACAAATAAATCATATTCAGAAACAATAATACAAGCAAGAGTCGGAAAGAAAACCGACTCTCAGAATTATGAAAGAGAGAAATAGTCCTCAGAACTGCATGGTACAATTGGCAAGGTTTCGCAATGAGAAGTAGAAACAACAGGGAATATATATGCAAACTAATTAGGTGCTGAACACAGCACAGGTGAACACAGTGGAATAATCAACCAATAACAGGACAGGGGCGGAGACA
>CM075030.1:1702873-1737873 GCA_037576675.1 Pangasius sanitwongsei | reverse complement strand
TGATCTGAAAGCTGACAGACTCCATAAGGAAAAAGCATGAGTTATGATTAAGCATAAAGCATAAAATTGTTTTGTTTTTTTTTCTTTAGAAGATGTGAATCGGTCCATTGCAGCTCCTTACATACTCATTATTACACTTCATCACATTACACCGCTTCATCAGTATGGCTTATTGAGCTTCTCAAACATCTCGTGACTCATTTATTATATGCCAGATTTCATGTTAGCCTTAAAGGCACGGCTTCTCAAACCCAGGGTTCTGTGATTTTGCCACAGTGGTGCAAACCAGTTTGATTGAGTTCCTGTTGTCCTAATGTTGGTTGAGGGTGCAGGAAAAAAAACATAAAAAATAATTTAAAAAACATTTACTCACTCGCTGCCTGTTTAAAACCTTCACCTAGTGATAGTTTTAGAAATGTTGAGACGCTGTTGCTTGTTTTTTGGCATTCAATTCTGGACAATCAGAGTCAGCGGAGACTCATTTTTGCATATTTTGCCTACTGGTCTGTCATTTCTGGTATCGGAAAATGAAAAGCGAAAAATTAAAACTGACTTGAATACCTACAATACAAGACCACTTGGACAATGGAGAGAAATTTAATTGAAAAATGTAACTGAAAAAAATATTTTTACACTTTGACACTTGATTTGAGACTCTCCTTTGACACACAGTAAGCTCTGATATTTGAGATTATCAGCCTATTACATTTATATGTCAAAATAAATAAAAATAAATTCATCCCTACAAATCTAGTCTCAGCCTAGAAGCATCTGATAGTTATTTTTGCACTTTTCTGGCCAAAAGCTTCAGAATCTTTTTTCTTTCTTTTTGTTTAATAAACCTATCACCACCACATCTCTTCGGAGAACGAATAAATCTTCGTTAAGCATAGGACATCTTTTACATCTTTTCAGTCCTTTCTGACTGGACAGTGGACAGAATTTAATTCAAACTGAATGCAAATGGACTCGTCATCCGGGGACGAGCGTCTGTGGAATATATTTTTTAGTAAATTATTTGTGTTTGTATTCCAAAGTTTGAGAACTCCTGCTTAAACACTGAAAAAAAATTAAACATTGTATCAAAGTAAAAAAGCGTCAACTTCTGTCACAACATTTTTCAGTTGAAAAAACAAGCAAACAAACAAAAATAGCTGTAACATGCTGATGCTTTTTAAAAAATTTTTTTTATTTACTTTGAGCGAAGGTTTCATTTTTTCAGCGAAGGAATGACCGTTCAGTGACAGTGAAGGAAGTGCCCTTGTCCCCTTGTACCTTTTTTTTTCTTCTTCCACATGACACTTTGAAGTTAGCACGAAACAGGCCGGACTCTGTCTCCTTGCTCTTTCCGTGGAACTTTTCCACACAGCTTCTCTCCGAGGATTTCAGTTAACGACTAGAGAGCACATTGTTATGAAGGGCTGAATAAAAGTGGCAGTAATAAAGGCAAATGGGCACAGACAATCGAGCGAGCACGTCAGCTGTGATAAATGACACCGGCGTGAACCTGAGCGTGTTCGCTGCCCTTGCTCGGTGTGTTTCAGGCCTCCTGGGCGTTTCAGCTGCCCGCTGACTTTCATACAGAGCACACAGGAACCTGCGCACTCGGCCCGGGCAGAGGTGGCAGGGAGCAGGGGCCACGGCAACGTCCTCGACATGGACTGCATGTGCTCATGCTTGTGGAAGAGTGATTCAGAATCTGAAATTAGAAACCACATCCTGTCAAAAACAAAATTAAAAAAAAAAAACATATTTAGAAACCCAATCAGAAACAGAATTATATTCTGAATCCCAGCAGAAAAATCAGAACCAGATGCAGAATCACCATGAAAATAAATCGGAATCACTGTCATATTAAGAATCACAATGATAAAAAAAAAAAAAAAAAACAGAATCCGAATCAGAACCAGATTCAGAATCACAATCAGAATAAACATTAGAATCAGAAACAGATTTGGAATCCAAACCTGGATCAGAACCAGTTTCAGAATCCCAGTCAAAATAAATCTCATTCAGAATCACAACCAGACTTGGAATTACAGTCAGAATCAGAACCAGATTCAGAATCACACACACAAAAAATCTGAATCAGAGCCAGATTCAGAATTACAGACAGATTTATAGAATTACAGAACCAGATTTCTAATCCTAATAAAAATCAGAAGTGGATTCAGAATCAAACTCCAAATGAACGATCTCTAACAGAATCGGGACCAGTTTCAGATTAACAGTATCGATGATATGTCCATAGACGGTATTGATGATACGGTTATAAATGGTGCTGTTGGTGGGAAAATCAACACCATGCTGGTATTTTTACAGATTTGTCAAAGGCTTTGGACTGTAATTACCTCTATAACAAGCCTGAACTTATTGATGTGTCATACGATGTGCAGTTTATTTTTTTTTGAATCTGTAAAATGGGAGCTGTAGGTCCATTACTTCATTCCCAAAGCCTCACAGACACATCGACAGTGATAGTTCAGCTCCATTTATTGCCTCTCTAAATGGACCCCCTATTGATTTATGATACGTGGGCATCTGGATATGTGGATAACAGGCTGAGGAGCTGTCCACATAATTAAACTGGGATTTCTTTACAGAGAACACCTCGGCCTTTTATTTCTCTTTCATGGCAGAAATAAAATCATCCAGGTGGCCGTGTTATATCCGTCCTTCATTATAACGAGGCAGTGAACCTGTCCTATATCACTGTTATCATTTCTATATACAAAGCCCTCACCATACAGTCATTTTTGCTAACAAAGCAGCCACGCAACAAGCCATGTAAGGAATAATACTGTTATAGGAAAACAATCAACAACAGGGTGGTGTGATGAAGTGGAGTTACTGTTACCACCCTGAAGATATTTTCCTATAACAGTACTTCCTCTTAAAATAAGGTTTTATTCCTTTTATACCACAGCAATTTACCACCGAATACAAGCAATATTGATTAAAGAGCACATAGTAACTTTTATCCATTTACAGTTACAATGCAGATTTTTATAAAAAAATACCTTTTGATCCCATTTTTAATTATATTCTTAATATGTACTTACTTTTTAAATAATACATACAGTGTGTTATGTATATTCATATTTAATATGTATGTTAAATATTTAAATAGTAATTAAAACAATACACCAATAAATGATTTTTTAAAAAATTGTTAAAAAAAAAAAATTGTGGCGAAAGTATTAATACCCATGAATGATATTTATCTTCAAGAAACAAGAAATCAAATTGACTGGCAAAATACGAGACTTTCTCTATAGCATCAGGTTGGAAATCATTTTTTTCTCCTTTTCTACTGACAAACACTAATGTATTAAGCTTAAACTGGACACAAAATGTATATAAAAGCTAGGTGTCTGAGACATTTGCTTAAGCACAGAACGCGTTAATGCTACAAAAATGTCACTACATCATGTTTTTTTCTTCCCCTATTTAAACGTGATTACTGGGATGAACAGTAGCTCTGTGGTTCAATTTCAAAATACTCATTAATCCCAAATTAATAATCAGAGCATTTGCGCTAAATCCCCTCTCTCCGGTGCATCCACAAGAGAACGATGAGGAAAATGAGAAAAAGCGATGTACGGGTATATTGACACACACTTTTAAAAAAAAAATTTAATCCACAACTGTCTATGAATTTGAAGGATGTTCTTCATGTCCTTTATAGAAACTCGAGCAACATCTGTATAAATAAATCAACTGATTTTTTTTTTCCTTGCACAAATAAAACCCTGCCCAAAACCTGACATAAATCATTCTTATACGAGTTTCTATTTTTATAGAATAGCAATTTCTTTCACAAAACTAGGGTAAAGGTGATTTACATCCTTATAGAACATTTTAAATGAATCCAAACTAATTATCATGCTTTAAAAGTATAAAAGTATATTAACATTGATGTTGATATCCAGAAACACTGTTTATTCTATTACTGTATATTTTAATTAATTGTATGAAAGGTGCCATTGTTTCTGGAGTTCATATAAATATAAACATATTAAAATGTAGTATATGAAATAAATAGAAATATATTTATTTTAAATATATAAAAAATATAAATATAGTATCATTACTACATATAAATTTGCTATTTTTTTATTACTCACCTCACTGCATCATAAAAAATATACTGTATATTAAGAAATTATTTTTAATCTATTTTTTTAAAATAAGAATTAATTAAAACAAAATGAATGTATTTAAAAAATAAAATCAATTTCTCTTAAAAAGGTTTAAACATCCACGAAGGATAAAGAAATTATGTAACAGAAATTTTATCTTGTTTTTTCTTCCAATGTGTGACTTATTTCTGCATATTTGAGCAAAACTAACCAACAAACAAACAAGCAAACAAAATTCAGGCTCATCATTTTTTTCCTGCATTTTAAAATTCTACTTTCCCTCCGCATCTGCTGTTCTGTTCAACATATCTCACATTTCATGTGCATATATATATATATATATATATATATATATATATAACAATCGAACAGCCTCCTCCTGTTTCCTCCATACCCCGTTACTGTCGTCCTGCTGCTGTGCAGACTGTTGTGCTCGATGCTCGAACAGTTCTCGCTTGTTGTTTCTATTAACTGCAGAGAGCCCGTTGTAGCGTTAACGCTCCTGAGATCTGTAGATCTCCTCTTCCTGCTGCTACAACTCCATTTTCTGAGTGTCTCCACCTTCCATCTCTCACATCTTTTTTCACCCTGGAGCCGTCTGCTTTTCATACCGTATTCTCTTTGTGCTCTCCAGGACGGATATATTACAGCCGGGTTTCAATAAATTAAACAACTGGAAGTAGAAGTAGAAGCAGAGGACGTCTCAGGACAGCTGCGTTAGCGGCTATAATGCAAAGTCTGACACTGAACTGAAACCTGGAATCTGATTGGTCAGAAGTTGCTGATTGATTTTATTAGGTTTATTTTAACACGCTCATGTTAAAAACGTCATACACGGCAAAACGTGTTTTCATATCACGGTGCCGATCTTGCAGAATTTCAACGGTATTTCTATTTCCTGTATTGAGTCAACAGTGACTCCGACCACTTTTTTTTCCCCCGGAAGTTTGTTTCCCATTCATTTTGTCCTTGGGCGTTTTAGAAAATACATCTAAAAAAGAAGTCGAAGGTGTTCAACCAATCTAAGCAGATACAAGATAAATCATGTCCTCATAGCAGTTAGATTTTTAGCAAAAAAAAGGTCTTTTGTCGATCCTATAAATTGTAACTGGTTTTATCGAATCAGTTCTACCTCACAAATCAAACTTTTTTTTTTTTTTTTTATATCTTATGAATATTAAAATGATTCCAAAACAAACATTTTGTTCACTTAGGTAATATTTTATTTGCTCATTTAATTTTTCAAAACTATTTTTTTTTATAATAAATCATGTACTTTGAGGTCAATAAAGAATTGTCACAATTTGAACAGAAAATACTGTAGAAAAAGAATAGCACTGGTAGAATTAGAAAATAAACCAAACTGAAACGCACTTAATGCAGGTTTAGCTCGTAGTCTGGACTTTTCTCCCGTCTTGCTCATCCCACGGAGCAGGCAGGTAGAAACAGAGATGGACAGACATAAAGACCGGAAGACAGGACACACACACACACACACGCACGCGCACACGCACACACACACACACACACACACGTGGGCTGAAACGGTGAATGGGTTATTGATAGAGTGCGGATTTTGAAACATTTTTTCCAGGATTACGGTCATTCATCATTATGGGACTCATCTTTGTCTTTTCCGTATCTCATCCAAGAACAAGACAAAATTTAGGGCTGTAACATTGGTTTAGCATTTAGCATGAAGTCTGGGTAAAGCCTTAAAGATAAACTGATGAAAGCAACTCAAATAAGCCTTCGCTTGCATTGTGATAAAATCTATATCTAGCAACATTTACTAACATTTACTTTTTCTTTTTTTTCTCCGTTTTTGGAACTTTTTATTACTGAAACGAAAAGGAAAAAAAGAAAAACATGATCGAGGAGCAGGTATAATTTGGCGTCTATACAACAGGCTATAAAACACCACTGTCACAGTCCAGAGAGCACATTTAGATGTGGGTGTATAAACATATGTAATAAGATACTGTTGCGTGCATCAAGAGTTTCTCGAACGGTCGCTTTTTTTTGTGTCCACTGTTTTATGGCCTTAAGGTTTCCTCCAGCTGAGAACGTAAGGCCTTGAGATTGCTTTCGAGATTGCTTTTGGATTCCTCATGCTGGCAGGCTTTCAGCAGTTTGCTCCCTTGTTAGATTTTGGGAGGCTCATGAGAGTCTCTGCTGGTCTCTCTTGGTGCAAAGAACAATCACAAGCTTAGATATGGATGCTTCATGTTTGCCCATTTTCTGACTTTTGTTGTGGAAAAACATCCTGGCAGAATCGACACATTAACGGATGGTGCCGTCTCTCTTACCTATAAGCGCAGCATTTTGCTGGCCGGCTGCTTGAGGTGCAGATGGGTTTTGTATTGATAATCTGCTTTGCAGTTAATTATTGGGTATTTAATCAGCTATGCTTTCCTCACACATCCTCTTGTCCAGCTGAAGCCACGCCAGTACCGTCCTCCTGTGCCTGCCATCCGGACATGAGTGAAACCTTCAATCTGCAGTGTAATGCAATATTTTAGATAAACCGACTACATTTTTTTTTCAAAGCAGTTTTCAGTTTTTTTTCCCCAGTTCTCGCTATTATACACAGGATATGGTTTTGTATTATTCTTTCAGAGAGAGAGAGAGAGAGAGCGAGGAAAAACAAAACAAAACAAAAAATATCCAGAAGTCTGTAAAGTCCTCAAAAAATGGTTCTAGAGCACGTCCAGTGAAAGAGCGATCAAACATAGTACTCCTTGTCCTTGTTTTTCTTGGTCTTGGCGGTGCTCTTGGCAACGGTGGCTGGTTTCTCTTTTAGGACGGTGCCGTTGGACTGCGCCGAGTTGCTGATGTAGTTGCGGCTCTCGTCCACACGATACGAGCCCTCGTCTCGGTTGCGGTATTTGTACATGGCATAAAGAAGGATGAGGATGCAAAGAGCGGCTGCCGCCACGATGCCCACCACCATACCCGTGGTGCTGCTGGACTCCCGGACCACCTCCACCGGGTCGGGGTACCCCTTCAGACCCGGCCCTGTTGGGCTTGCTGGGGAAACACACACACAAACAGTCAAAGGTTAGCATCCATTTACTTTATTTACACATAACGAAACAAAATGTGTAGATATTTCCACATATCTACATTAACAACCGGTGGTACTTGGACATGCAGATTGTCAGTAAACACGAGTGACACAGAACTTTTATTAGTGACATGTAGGCTCTTTCCCTCTGCTGAGGGAATTTACCACTGTATCTCTCCTGGCTGATTACATCCCGCCACATGCGACCTCTGTGGCAGCGTTTAGGACTCTGTATGACGCTATAAACTCACAAGAAACCACACATCCTTTGTTCCTCATCGCAGGCCACTTCAACCACTGTAATTTTTGAGATGTGCTTCCAACATACCACCAGCATGGTAAATTCCCTACAAGGGAGAAAAAAATACTGGACCAGGTGTACAGTAACGTGAAGGGTGCATAAAAGGGCTGCAACCCGTCCCCACTTCGGACAGTCTGACCACATCTTAGTGTTCCTCTACCCCACATACAAACAACTCCTCACGCAAGCCCTCCCAGTAAGTAAAACTGTAAAATTGTGGACTGAAGAATCTGATCAGGTGCTTCAGGACTGCTTTGAGTGCACTGAGTGGGAGGTGTTTAAGAACACTGCTATGTATGAGGACTGTAGTATTGACCTGGATGATTACACTTCTGTAGTAACCAGTTACATAAGCACCTGCATTGACAACACTGTGCCCTCTAAATGGATCTGGACATACCCCAATCAAAAGTCGTGGATCCATGCTACATGCCTTCTCCACTGCATTTGTCTCAGGTAATGCCAGTGACTACAAGAAGGCCAGATATTACCTTCAAAAAGCCATAAGAGATGCCAAGGGACAATAGAGACTGAGGCTGGAGTGTCTCTACACCAATATCACAGTCTATCAAGACAGAAGCATCACACCAGACAAGTTCAATGAATTCTATGCCTGCTTTGAGCCCCTCAACACTGAGCCATTGAAGAGTAAGCTGGTTAGAAGCATGCAGATCCCACAATTCACAGTCTCATCTGCAGATGTGGCAAAGACTTTTGGGAAAATAAATCTATGGAAAACAGCTGGTCCAGACAATATCCTTGGATGAGCACCTGCTCATCGATGCTAGCTAATGTCTTTGTGGAGATATTCAACTTTTCCCTCACAGAAGCCTCAATTCCCACCTGCTTGAAGAGGACCACCATCATACCACTGCCAAAAAAATAATAAAGCAACCTGTCTCAACGACTACCGGCCCATTGCACTGTGACTCCAATAGTGATGAAGTGCTTCGAGAGAATTGTCATCAGTCACATCCAGACCATCACACCTGACACTCTGGAGCCTCTCCAGTTCATGTACAGACAAACAGGTCCACAGAGGACGCTGTCAGCACAACAATACACACTGCCCTCACGCACTGAGAGAACAAGGGCAGCTATGTTTGAATGCTGTTTATCGACTCTAGCTCAGCATTCAACATGGTGATACCATCTAAGCTCATCAACAAGCTTTCCACCCTTGGTGTACCACCCACCCTCTGCAACTGGGTTCTGGACTTTCTAACGGGCAGACCCCAGTCTCGTAGAATAGGGAACCACACAACCAGGACAATAACTATAAACAGAAGAATGTTGCAGGGCTGTGTGCTGAGCCTCCCAGAACAACACCAGCATCATCAAATTCATCAGTGGACTGATAATTGGGGATGATGAGTCAGCATACAGTAGGGAAGTGGCTAACCTAGTGAAGTGGTGTCAGGGCAACAATCTCTCCCTAAATGTTAATTAAACAAAGGAGATGATTGTTGATCCACGGAGGAGGAGGGAGCAGCACTCAGCACTGCACACTGTTGAGACAAAGGTGGATAGAGTGAGCATTTTCAAATTTCTCGGGGTTCACATCACTGAGGTTCTCACCTGGTCTCACAAAACTACACACCTGGTGAAGAAATCTCGACAGTGTCTGTACTTTTTTAGAATGCCAAGCACACTCCTCATCAGCTTCTACAAGTATACAATGGAGAGCATCGTCACCAGTTTCATCACAGTCTGGTTTGGAAGCTGCACAGCTTCCAAAGGCTCTGCAGGGAGGATTCGTTGTACCGAGAGTTGTACTGTGCACCAGACTGCTTCCTGTACATTTGACAATAAACTCTTGAATCTTGAATAACAAAAGTAATATGCACTGCCAGTGTCATCATTATAACCAGTATGTTGTCGAATTCTCGATTCTGATTGGTGAGAAGGTGTTGATTAGTTTTCTATGACAGCAGCTCTCACAGCAGTGCAGCTGCAAATCACAGGTTTATATTAATGAGCTCGTTCTAATAAGTTCTTGGTTCTATAGTAACAACTAATTCACAGGGCCTCCCCATACAAAAGGATCATAAACGTGTGCAATCACTGATATTCTGTAAGGAGAGGTTTATTTTACATTCACAGAATGAGTCTCCATTTGTAACTGCGCTTTGTAACAGTTATAATAAAGTATTAGAATGAGTGCATTAATTGTATGTATATTCTGATATTGAGATACTTTACCTCTTATTTATAAAATTAATGTCTTAAAATGTCTACTTTTACATTTCTTCATTGTTTTCACTGCCTTCATTTCCCCTCCAGTGAACAAAGCGAGGTCCTTCCAGGTTTCCAGTTTGGATCTATATTCCACAGGGCTCATCAAGTTGCTTTTGTTTAATATGCTCATCTAAAAAAAAAACCCACAGAAATGAGAAAATTGTCACTGGATCGCTAATTGCAGGGCAGGTTTTTGTCGCATGAAGAACAGATGGCGAGCGCTCTCCCAAATTGACGCTCCCAAGTCAGTGCTGCTAGCTTGGCACACTGCGATCTTGTGTCCTCAGGAAACTATGCTGTAACTGATCCTGGCTTCACACTCAAGAATGTTTTCCCACATGGTAATGAAATGACTGCGGCGCTGGAACGCAGCTTTATTCGGGGGACACCCCTTATCAAAAAGAGCAGCTGTGTTCAATAGCCCCAGCGATTCAGCGAACATGCGCAAACATGCAATTATGATGCAAATTAGAAACACAGAAAAGGTGTTGACTGCAGCTCGGCCCCCAGATGAAACCAGTGACCGGCCTTTAATGTACTCTAAACGCCTGATAAGGGGGGGATTAACGGCTTGCAGCCAGTGCTTTGGGAGCCATTTGCTGCTTTGAATGGGAAACTGATTACATATCAGCAAGCCTCCATTATGTACGAGAGCCATCCAAATTATAATCCGACTCCCATCAACTCTGATAACACTCGGCACCATAACCCTTCATTAGTCTATCTATCTCCCTTTCTTGCTCTCTTCTAATGCTCTGAGCTGATAAAACATCTCTCACGCTCTCTTCTGTTTCTCCATTCACATCAATACATTCCTCTACAGACATTAATAAGCCCTTGTTTACCTTTTCATATAAAATCAGGGTCATCAATTATTTTATAAAGCATGACAGATGCAAGGAAATAAACAAATCCTATGCTTTATTCAGGCACCAAAATCACATGACCTTTCAACTAGACCTTGTATAAACCAGGTTAACCCCTCACGGCTTATATTTAAGCCATTAAATATTGTGTCTAAGGGTGCTTTCACACCTCTTATGTCTGTCCAAATCAGAGCAAAATTTATACTTTTGGGTCATTTGCTATTTGGTTTGGTTTCTGACTGTGCAAAATTAAATGAACTAAATCATTGGACAGAAATACAGCCAAATATGCGTTGTCAGAAAGGCTGACAAAGTCATGTGAAGTCACCTTTAAATCCGCTTATCAATTATTAACAGCATTTAATGCTGTATAACGTCCATGAAAAAAAGCTGGAAAAAGCACTGACACTGGAGACTCCTTTCAGAAATGTTATATGTCTCCTTACAGAAAACTTCAGCATATCATAGATTACTCAAGTTTTTTTTTATTTGCTTATGTGGTGCGTTCAAAAACATATCTAAATCACTCAACTGTCAACAACAAGATGGTGGATAAAAAGTAATCCAAAACATGTAGACTAAGCTAGGGCTAGCAAATGTAGGCTAAGCTAGGGCCCATGAAGCTTAAGGTTAAGGTTAGGGACGGGGTTAGTATACACCGATATGAAATCAAACAAAATCCAACCATCGTCCTTAAGACTTTATTATGAGATCATACTTGCACCATTCTTTGATATCTATAGTTGTCCTTCAACACTTTCTTTCCCTCCACGCTGTACACATTTCCAGTCAGGTATGTGTGTGTCAGTGTCTAATATAAGCCTGTTATAGTGTATCGTAAGTCCAGGGATGCCAGCAGACGCTCAAGGACAGGGGGAAGATGCCTCGGGAAATGGAGTGTGACTGAGCGTTGGAACAGATTAGTGGTTCCTGCCACTGCCAGCATTATCCCTTTGGACAGGTGTGAAGAAAACTCACTCCTTCAAGGCAAAAAAAAAAAAAAAAACCTGCGGGCCGTCACCTCCTCGCATCAGCAGCAGAGAGGGGACGGTGTACAGCTCAGGTTATTTGTTGTTCAGGGTCAGAGAGTCAGGACAGGAGATAAGGATGGCGAGGAGTGGAGGTAACCAGCCAAGACTCTTAATACAAGTTACAGATGCTGTTTTCACTCCTTTATTATCCTTTTTTTTTAAACTCTGTTCACTGGAGGGAAAAATGAAAGTAGTAAATACAGTGAGAAAATAAAGCATGGGTAAAATATATTATTATTATTATTATTATTATTATTATTATTATTATTATTAATTAGTGTAATTAATATAGAATATTAAACATTATTACTGAACCATTTTTGAGACTTTTTCCCTCCATTCTTTAAACCTTTTTTTTTGTTTTGTCTGTTTTCATCATCTTATATATGTTTATTTATTCATTTCTATTTTTTAATTGGACAAATATAAGTAATTATAACTTCAATTTCACACTTAATCCAAAATAGAAGTGAGAAACAATTTATATTTACATAAATTATATACTGTATATACAGTACAGGTGTATTATCACCTTTTCATCAAATTCAACTGAGAATAAAACAACGGTATTTTGCTTACAACTGAGTGCAAAAGTTTGTACCCCCATTCTTTATTACATCTTTGTAACACAGTTGTCTGTGTAATGATAATGTGTGGCTGACTGAAAGCTCAAAAGAGAGAATTTTAATATAAAATGTCATAATTTCACACCTTGTACGCATATTAAGCTCAAATAAAAAGTGAATTCTCAGAAATAGACTGAAAATGAAAGAACGAATAAGAAGAGAGAAAATCTTACAGCTTTTTGTGTCTAGCTCTAAGGATAGTTTTAGGTGTCAGCTCTCCTGCAGTGCCACACTCTCTGTGTTTCCCTTCTTCCTGGTGACGGGAAGCTGGCAGTCTGAGCTCAGGCTGAGCTTCACACCCGCTGCCTGTGCTGATCTGTTGATTGGCCTCACACAGGGCCTGAAAGGGGCCTGGCACTGGGAGAGCATGCAGATATACTACTGCCAGAGCTGCACTTATTCACAACAAAATCCCTGTCTACAAACATCTCACTTAGGATGTGAGAGCAAGATACCAAAATGAGTGATATGGGCTAAAATATGCTAAAGCGATGTTTCCATTTAGCCGTAAAGAACCGACCTGTTGGCTAATTTTCCACTAATTTTGCCCAGTTACTATTTTTCTGGCCTTACAATAGGATTTTCCCACTTTGGTCCAAACAGTACCATCTCCAAAGACCCCTCATAGCAAAAAACGCAATGCCAAAATAGGAATTTTGTTTTTATGCCAAAGTTCTCACAACACAGTTTCATGGATGTACAATATTTAAGTCATCCTAATATAACATAACAGGCAAACAAAATACTACTGAAGTAAGGAATAAATCACTCTGTGTCATGCTGTTAAAGGAAAAATAATCAGTCACACAGTGACGTGATCACTGTGAGGCAATTTCGTCCTTTACTGAAGAATAACACATCATGCTTTTTAAATCCATTTATAGTTATGTTTTATTTTGTGGAACGTCCTGAACTAAGTTTTTCTGTTATCACTTATGTTATAGCAGCTATAAACAGGCATTCCCTCACCAGCCTCTCGTTGCTTCTCTCTTGTGAAGTTAATAAAACAAAAATTTCAACTTGTCATGTTATGGAGAAACTACAACACGTAAACTCCTCTTTCCTGAAGAGTGCTGGAAAAAAGGTTTTGCCTCTGACTGTTACATAGCTCTGACACTGGAGACTCCTTCCATAACTGTTAAATAAACATCTCCTTACATCTCCTTATTTTTATGTCTGTGTGACTAAGCTGTTACTATATAAATGATAACATATTACGACACAGTCATTAATATAAACCTGTGAGTTGCAGCTGCACTACTGTCTGAGCTTCCGTTAAAGAAAATTAATCAACACGCTCTGCCCAAACGCAGTCAAGCCACAAAAGCATTCAAGACAACACATAACACATTTGTTGTAAGTTCAGTCATCCAGCTGGTTATTTCTATTAATACAATATTGATGTGAAATCTATTGGCAAAATCCAATCGTATGTTATCATGAAAATGTCAGTGTGCTGAGCTGACCTGATTCTCAGACCTGAAAAGTTTGTTGATTGCCATGATCATGATCTCAGTAATAAAGGTAACTGTCACTGAATATATCCATCCATCCATCCATCCATCCATCCATCTATCCATTTTCCGTACCGCTTATCCTACACAGGGTCATGGGGGAGCCTGGAGCCTATCCCAGGGAACTCGGGGCACAGGGCAGGGGACACCCTGGACGGGGTCACTGATTAAATGTTGGAGTTTATCATGATGTCATTACATATTTTTAAACATTGGTGGCTTAAGTGGTACAGAAGAACACCCTGATTCTGAATCACTCATGTTTTCTTTTATTTCTCTGTCTGTCTCTGTCTCGCTCATTTCCTCCGTCGGTCTCACCGTCCACATGCACTCAGCTCTTCATTAGCTCTCCATGACTACATGACGACACTTGTGGAGAAATAGTGCCTGAAACAAGTGTTTAAAAATAATGGGGGCCCTTATAAATTCCACTCGAGTGCACCCAAGGGTAAAATTAGATAGAGACAGAACAACCCCCGATTGCAGCCATTTTCCATGATAGCACAGCAGGGGAGTGGTAAAGGATAGTGAAAGGGTCAGCAAGTTTACAAGGAGAAGTGTGTGAGGAAGTACAGTGATGGGACAGTGTAGAACCTGTCACATTGTGTGTCAAGACAAATGCCAAAAATTGGGTTCCATATTGACAGGAGTCCATCAGAAGAGAAGACATAATGGGGTGAAGTGAAAGGCGCCATTTTCCACTAAATATCATTCAGTGAAGATTGTTGAGTGTGTGAGGTTTACTGCCTTAAGGCTGTATTCAAGGTTGAGTTCTGTTCAGTCAGGTTTTACATTAAATTGCCAAGAAAACTGGCATTATTTTATTAATTCAACAATTCAAAATGGCAATAAAAATGGCCTACATCTCACTCACACATTGTGATTTCATAACCTTGAATGAGTATCTTGTTAATTTGTGTGCATGAGCAATTGTCTGTGCACGATCTAAAAAAAAAAGAAATGCTTTTAAGCTATACAATTAAAGTGTGAGGTGATGCTATATTGTGTAGCGTTGCTGCTTCACAGTTCAAGGTTTCCTGGTTCTGAGCTTGGGTTACTGTCTATGTTGAATTCAACATGTTCTCCTTGTGGGTTTCTTCAGAGCCCTCTGGTTTTCATCCCAGCTCCCAAACCATGCGAGTAAACGTTTAGGATAAAAATTACCCTAGGTGTATATCTCCTTGCGTCGCCCTATCCAGGGTGTACTCTCGTCTAGCGCCCGGTGTTCCTGGGAAAGGCTCAGGACCATGATCCTGACCAGGATAAAGTGGTTAGTGAAGATCAATGAATGAAAGAATAGTCCTTTAAAGGCCACTTTGATGAATGTGCACAGAAGGAGCCTTTGGTCCCTCTGAGGATCCCTGAGACGATCCCGAGGTGTGACTCACATACAGATTAGAGCTGAAAACCGTTCAGTTGATTTGCTTTAAAATGTCTAACAAGCTTTTCTGGGCCTCGACTCATGGCAACATCCCTAAACCCCCAGTCCACTGTCTTACCAGCCGTCCTGGCACAGAGAGAATGGCTGATGAACTGGTTTGGAAACAGAATCAGCAGGGATGTGAATATACGGCCCTGTCTTATAAACTATTTTTCCTCATTTGCTGTTCACGACGGGATTTATTTATGAAAAGAACGTAGGGGAAGTGGAGAGGGAAGTGGAATGAGGTCATTCTGTCCGCCGCATGCTGTAAGGTAATGGGCTGATCACGTCTGCTTATGCCGTGATGACCGGACAACATGAGCAGACCTTTTCGTTAGCGGGATTGATGAGAGTAGGAAGGAGGACAATGCTGGGAACGTCAACACATTTCTCATAGTTGCTAGACAGTAATGTGTGCATTGCACAATTCATGGCAACACAACACTGTCAAAAACAACAAATAAGGTTACTTTTCCCATCTGCAATGGGGCCTCTGGGCCTCACTTTAAGTCTGCCCTGAAAGAAGGGATGGTATATAGTGTTGCTGCCTATACTGCTTAAGAAGGAGGGAATGTAACGATATAAATGTAATGTATTGCTTATTGAAAGCATTAAGCACAGTAATAGAAGAAAGAAAGGATCCATTTGGGATTTATCCTGTTTTTAGCTATCCCTCTCATTTCCCAACAGGTTTCCAAATTGAATGCTGTTATGTTATATACTGCTCAAACCAACAGTCCGATGCTACCTATTAAGGCAAATGGAGCACATATCCTATTACCTGAGCCTATATAAACTTCCCCCAGTAGGTTGCACTTTTATACTGACCTACATCTGACTTGAGCCAGACAACATCCCAACAATTCAGCAGAAAATATTCAGCCAATACAAGCAACAGCACAAGCTACGGTATAATTAAAGAGCACACGTAGAATCTCGAAACACCAGTCGGGATTCTCAGGTATTAATGAATTTTGGTGAACTTAATGAATTTATTTAATGAATAATGGCAGCTCTGACAGTAGCGCAGCTGCTAATCACAGGTTTATACTAATGCACTTGTTCTAAACCTTTGTTTATTGGTCATTGAATTGGCGACATTTTCTATAGCTAATTGTTAGCATTGTCAAAAAAAAAAAAAAAAAAAAAGGGGCAAAATGGTGTTTCTCAAGTTTGTGTTTTAGGAATGCCATAGTTTTTTTTGTTTGTTTCTTTCTTTTTTTTAAAAAAAAAAATACAATTACAGTAACTCCTCATTTTAAGAAAAATTAATAAGAAAAATGGAATTGTTTTTTTTTTTTTTTCATATCCACTTTTCAATAGTTGCAACATGGCTAGAACTTCTATTTCTATTTGTATTCTTTTGTATAGATTAACCAGAACTGTCCATTAACCAGTCAGCGTATTTTCTCTTACTTTCTGCATTTTGATGAAGAAAAATCTGTAATTATGTGATGTACATTACAAAAGATGCAGCATCCCAAGGGGTTGTTTATTTATGCTTGCTTCAGTAATAAAATTAGGTCTAAAGGGAGTCTGTTTATAGAGTATGCCTTATAAATAATTTTTTCTTGGCATTGATGTTACACTGATGTTAGATGCACTGTTTTAAACCCTCAAGCTACAACTGTTAAAACCTTGAAACAGCTGTTAATCTTACCTTAAATCCATTATAAGTACAATCTTTAAATGCACATATTATTATTATTAATACAAAACATGCTAAGACTACACGATGCTCAGGAACCTCTGCAATACCCCCTGCACTGTCTCTCAGTCAGGTCAGAACGCAGGAGTCAGATGGTTTCGCAGGATAGGAAGTCAGAGCACATTATTTTGGTCTTATTCAATTTATATCGGCTTTCTATTAAGTTTCATATTGACTATAAAATCTTGCTTTTGACCTTCAAAGCCCTTAATGGCCCAGCTCCAGCATATCTGACCAATCTCTGAAAGACATTACAGTCCATCACAATTACTTCATTCAGCTGATGCAGGATTACTGCTAGGCTACAAGATCACTCGCCACTCAGAGTGTTTGTATATAGAGGCTCAACTCTGGAAAATTGTTTCAGAGAATATCAACAAGCTGTACCAGGACTTTTACAGAGAAAAAAAAAAGAATCTACAATTCTAGCCTACAGCTTATTAGGTATTTATTATTTATTATTATTAAGAAATATTTTATTCATTTTTATTTTTAAATTTTATTTTATTTAAGGATGAGCTCGAATTGAAAGTTTTTAATTTAAAGAGTGATTTTGTTTTCGCGGATTGTTACAGATTTCTTTTGGGTTTTTTTTTTAATTGTAAGCTTTTCTTTCTATTCTTATTTACTTCCGGATTTATTGATCTATTCATTAATTTAATATTTAATATAATTATTTACATGTGGGTTTGTTCGCTTGTTCTATTTTACATTCACTTGCAAAATATTAAAAATTATTATTAACTATTAAATTGCTTTAATAGTTAAACTTATATATTTTTTTCAATAACAAAAGGCCAATTATTTACATTTTTATAGCTGTTTTTCTCCAGTGCCTTATACACAGTCAGTTATTGTAGCTGAAATTAGCTCCGCTAAAACTGAAGACCAAAGCCATCACTTTTATGACGAATGCATTTGGGGCTTGTTTTAATTTCAGTCAGCTGAGAGCAGCTGCTTCAAATTTTTATAACAAAAGTAATTTATGGAGGTGTTTATAAGGATTTATGACAATACGAAATCTGGGAAACGGAAGTGATGCCAGTTCTACTCGTTTACTAATGCAACTTTCTGATACATGAGCCGAGATATACTGACCATCATTTTTTTTTTTTTTCGAATATATTTCACTGAAATGAAATGGAAATGTTTTATTTATGCTACTTTCTAACCTTACAAAGATCATGTTGTATAAGAAGCCAGTTTAATAACTGCAGTCTGTCTGAAAACCTCGCCGAGTGATTTCCTCACACATTGAACGTCATGATTTGATCAAGTTGGTGGGTAGCTACATGCCGCAATGAAATGGACGTAATCCTAACCAGTTTAGTCTGAAATCAGATTAGGTGCTCCTGTGCCACAGTCGGAAGGAAATATTTAAATGCGATTCTCTCACAGACTTTAAAATGCTAAAATTTTACTCCTGTTTGAGATCCATGGAAGACAGAAAGAAACATATTTCAGTTCAGAAAATACTCGTGCCATCTTCACTCAGCCACTGACTTTTGGTGGCGTCATGGTCGTGCCGTGTTCTTTCCTTTTTTTAATAACGGATAACTGATACTTTTCCAGAACTTTTTTTCCAGACTTGCTTTGATAGCTCCTTGGTCTTCACATTGCTGTTTGTTTACGTATGTTCGCAAATCACAGGTCACCTCCATTCAACTAAGTATATGACTTTTGATGGCAACTAATTTATGGGTTTTACAGCAAAGGGTGTGAATACTTATGCAATCACAACTTTTTACTTTTTTTTATTGTAAATAATTTTGCAAACTATATCCCTTCAATATTAGGGGCTATTTTGTGTACATTCAAGACAAAAAATCCCAATTAAGTCCATTTCAGTTCCAGGTTACAACACTACACTATGTGGAAAAGTTCAAGGGGGGTGAATACTTATGTAAGGTGCTGTATATAATAGTAAAAGTCAGAATGTAGCCATTCACAGTGAAGTGTTTTCCCAGGCCATGTTAGCCTCATTTGCTAATTAGCTCACAGTGCTAATTTGCCTCATGTTAGCCTCATTTGCTAATTAGCTCACAGCGCTAATTTATGTAACGTAAACAAGCATTCCTTTGACTAATATGGTTTCCAATCAGATCTTCATCTGAACATTCCAGTGTTTTAAAGTTCAATCTCCTGATTAACCTTTCTGATCGACTGACAAAGGCCAGACGTATGAGGATGTTTGATATGACTGTTGCTCTGGTTTGCTCTGCTCTACCCTGATTTATACGTCTGAGGGCTGATCGCTGTGGAAAAGTTGCTGATTGGACGTTAGCGAGCGTCAGCTTAATAGATCTCATTACTTTTTCTGCGCACGTTTCACCACCGCGCCGTCTAGATGGAGCAATCGGCTTTGTGTTTATAGAAGCTTGCGCTTTTTTATTAGCCCATAAAACAAGTAAATCGTAAATACACACTCATGCTGACTCGCCGTGAGCTTCCCTTTATGTGTGTGGCCTAAATGTGACATTAACCTCTCCACTGCTGTGCTGTAAAAAAGCTTCATTAAGAAACCATCAGTCAAAAGTGACAGTTTGAGAGAATGCTAATCAGGAGCTGCTGTTATAGGAAAATAATCAACAAGGAGGGGTTATGGGTGGCGTGATGAAGAGTTCCTGTTACCGCCCCTGAGTGTTTTTTTTTTTTTTTTTTCTCTGACAGCATGTACTGGTGTATTTTATTCCTCTTATAACTACAGTTTTCCTACAATTACGATTTAGAATTTAGTTAACAATGACACGTGGTACTTTTGTCCGTTTATAGCTACATTTGATTTTAGAAAATTTTCACAAAACAAAGTCGTTCCTGTTATCACTTACGATAGAGAAGCCTCTCTTTTTCCTCCCTTGTCACATTACTAAGAAACCATAAAGTGTAATCTCTTTCTCTTTCTCCTGAAGATGGCTGAAGTTACATCGTGACTGTTACAAAGCGCTGACACTGGAGACTCCTTCCCTAAATGTTAAATAAACATCTACTTACAGAAACCTTCACCATATAAAAGATAATACATTTTTCTTTGTTTCACAGCACATTCATTTTTTTTTTTAAAGATTTTTTCATTAACTATTAGCCTTCGATTATGAAGATCGTCTACCGTACCTGTGATTGCGCTGTTACTATAGAAACGGTAACGCACTGAACAAGCGCATTAATATAAACCTGTCATCTGCAGCTTCACTACTGTAAGAGCTGCTGTTTTAGGAAGTGAATCTACACCCTCTGACCATGTACGGCTTTTGCAATTATTTTCTCACGCCACTGCTGTTCCTGTGAATGATATTTTGTGTCAGTTACTTTGGTTCTTGGTGAACACTATTTGGAGGAACTGCAAACATTCGGTGTTTTTATTACTGTTATTCCATTCTTGTCATCGACTCAGTCCATAATGTGAATTTCACGGTTCAGCGCTCCGCTCGTGTTAGTTCAGACCGGTGTGAACCGGCGGCGAGTGTATACATTCTGTTTGCTCTACGTGACAGAGGAGCAATTCAGGTGCTCGGCACACATGAGGATGGCGTTAAAAAAATGTGAGGACCAAACAACTACGTGACTTGCAGTTCGTAGGCATGCGTCATAACCTCTTTTTCATGTACACAAAACGTACAGCTCTCTGCAATTCTAGCTTCTGGAACCAAGAACAGAGGACGACAGGGTTTCTTGGCATCATTTCGCCACCATCTTAAACGAACAACATCTTAAGCGAAGTTCTTGTCACGATCGTTATTAAAATAACACGAACGTTTTTTGAAAATTACTGTTACTGAAGTCTTGATTCTGATTGGTCAGACGGTGGTGATGAATTTTCTATAACAGTAGCTCTGACAGTTGGTCCAGCTGTAAAGCAAATCACAGCTTTATATCGATGTGTTCATTCTAATATGTGTTTTCGTTTTCATAGCAACATCTCAATTACAGGGACTTGTATAGCGGACGCTCTACATAATCTACCACTAATTATAATAATAAATGGATTTAAAAAAAATATTACCTACTGTACAAAATGAGATGTTCTAATGTCTTTATCCTGAGAATGTAGCTTCTTCAAGAAAGTATATAGTCAACTCTAGCGTTAAGATTACAAATGTGGCTATTTTCCTTGTTACATGTCTTCCACTATTTAATAACCCGCAGCTTGTCACGTTACTGAGAAACCGCAAAGTGTGAACTCCTCTGTGCCACTTAAAGTTACCAGCTTTACCTCTGAATGGTGCAAGGTTCTGACACTCCTTTTATAAATGTTAAATAACATCTTACACCAAACGTCGCCGTATCAACAATTATACGTTTCTAATTCAGCACTGTGCTATAATCCATTTCAGTCTACAGTATAAACAGAGGGAAAGTAGAAAAAGGTAAAAAGCAAAAGTGTAGAAGAAAACATGCTGGCTTGTGGAGGTGGATGTTGTAGTTGAAGAAGAAGAAAAAAAAAAAGAGAAGATATACAGTGTCAGGGAATTTAAAGTAGAAGCCTACACAGCACACTAATCTTTTCTTCCTCTCATTGAGCCCTAACTCTGAGCTCTCTCATCTCGTGCAATCTCAGATAAAATATTTATGATTCTCATTAATACTCAGTGTTAAAACCTTCCACACAAGGAAATATTGTGGGGGAAAAAAAATCCCACCTTCGTTAGGTAGAGCCAATGTTTCCGAAACTCACATTTAGTCAGCTTATTGTGCCTTCGCACTGCTTGGAGCTTGTAGAACTGCGGCTCATTTGTCTTTTCAGTTGTCAGGTTTGACACGCTGCTGTATATTTCAGCACTTGTCATTTGGCAGATTTAAAACTCAGCTCATCTATCGCTTTGTTCCTGTCCTTCAGTGTGCTGCTGAGGCTGAGATTCAGCTTGCTGCGGTTTCTTGTGTTTAAGAGGTTTAGGTTGCTGCACTGCGATCTAATCTGGTGCCTGCTGGAAGATTAGCTCCGACCCTCTGCGCCACCAGAGCCTGCGCTTTTCCGGCTGTAAAAGAAATAGGGCGTGACGATAAATACAGCCAGGGATCGATCTCACTCGATCGCTGATAGCGCTGCCGCTGGGAACAGGAGGTGGTGATGGTGGTGGGGGTGAGGGGGGGCTTGTCTATGATCTACAGCCTGTTGGACTGACCTTGAGGAGCAAACAGACCTCGATGACATCATACCGTCCCTTTATGTGTACTAGGGGAGTAACCGAATACAAATACATTATTCACAATGAAGAGATAATGTGCTCTAAACAGACACGAATACAGACATAAATAAGAGGTGCAAAAAAGTTGTGAGCGAGTGGGAGGTTTTTACTCTCCTGCAGTTAGATATGCAGATTACGGGACAAAGGATGATCATATTTTCGTAAACAGAACTAAATAAATTCATTAGAAAATGTCACAGGATTTTAAAAAAATACAGGACTTTGAGTCCAACATTTGTACCAACGTCTCGACTATTCTAAAGAGTTTTTCTATTCTAAAGGCAGAAAAACCCGACTGTTATCGCTTATATCTTGTATTGTTTTTCTTCTATTAAACTCCATTGTACTTGTGCTAGCAACGACAACATCCTCCTGTGACATCAGCGCGGAAGACAACTGCTAACTTCTCATGGAGATAAACAACAATACAGCACCAATCCGATCCCAAATATTTCAATATACACATTTTTAATGTGATTCAGGGTGGAGTTTTAGTTTGATTATAGTCTGGGCTAGAAAGAGTTCAGCCCCATACCATTCTTACTTTCTCTTTGTACTTTAAGATCGTTGGTGTTGGTTTTGTTCTTGGTTCATAGTCAAAAATAATTCAGTCCATTTGTTAACAGCTGTGTACACATCTTTGTGTATTTATTTCTTGGAAGACAGGTACGGCTTAGCCCTACTAGACCATTTATACCAGCTGGCCTGCCTTGGATCAAGATCTTGGGGGAATCTGGACAAATTCAGGGCACTTTATGGCAACTTTCATATAAAAAGTCAGAAATATTATTCCGAGCTGCAGGGAAACTTAGACACCTTCCCGTTCTTGGCAGCAGTGGATCCAATCCTTTACACGTGGGTGCGATATTGACCAAGTGGAGCTGAATCCAGATATTGATCATTATACGCTGTTAGTCTCCCCCCATCACCCCCACCCCCACCCCCACAAAGGGCCACGATGCTGGTGTCAAATCACCCTGGCTTTTTTTTCCAGAGGCTTCTGCAAGTGCTTCTCAACTCTCCGAGGGACAAAAATGGGTGTCTAAACCTCCCGGATTGTCCTCGTTCGACCTTGCTTGAGATATTCACTGTGACACTTTGAAAGTATGCTGTGTCAGAGAGAAACACTGTAATACATGGTTTTCTCCACAAAGCAGACCTCAGTTTGTCTCCAGGAAGTGCTAAACCACCTTACCTTTTCATCTCGCAAACCAAACAAAAAGTTGTACTTAGATTACTGTTGGAGAGACAATAATTTATTACAAGGTTTATTGCTATGCTCAGATCAATAGAGACTGTAGAAGTCTTTGGATTTAATTATTAATCCCGTTAGATAGAAACTAGCTTCTAGCTTTACTTCACACACAAAGAGGGGCGTAGAAATGAAGCAGGCTTAATTCAGAGCTTTCCAAGCTCAACTTGTCATCGAGTACAACAAGCATGAGCCGTGGACCTGTCTGACCATCTGATCTGAGTGTTACACAACACCTCGTTAAGAAGAGCCTTGGATGCTGTGCTCACGAATGCCTACATCCTCCACCGTGAACCGCAGGAGCTGACTGTAAAGCTGTACATCAAAGTACATACATTTCCAGTGGTACAGCTCTTGCATTGATTTAACCCTAGCACATCTCTCATGTATTTTAGATGTGGCACAGGGCAAGGATCTGGCTCAATCTAAAAGTGCACACCTTCCAGCAAGATGTTTGCAGCATGATATCCACAATTCCCAAAATAGTTTTTCCAAAAAAAATCTAAAGATTTTCTCGTAAGAAGCTTAGATATGAGAGAGGAGTCCCAAGGAGAATCTATTTAAGAACACTGAACTATCCAAACTATCAAATGTTTAGCGTGTGGGTCTGAAATTGTAACCAGTGAGTAGTCCGTTAGGTTCTAAGTGCTAACTGGAGATAGATTAGCGGAGGAAAAAATGGATAACCGTAAACCCACGTGATGAAAAGAAAAGAGAAGCCAGAGAACATTAATTTTCCCAAATGGCTCAGAGTAAAAACAACCCAAAATGGGCCAAAGAAGACTCTAAATTGAATCAGAGCTTGCTAAAGCGTTGGACTTTGATGATTTTGTGGACAAATCAGCAAGGTGAGAAACCAGAAAGAAGCCAGTCGCCTAAAGTAAAACTGCTTCCTGCATAGCACTGAGACTACTCAAACACTGCTTATATTTTGGATTGCAGGGTGGGGCATCCAAGATTTACTAATCCAGCCCTGGTGAACTGGTTTGGTCTTGGATATATTAAAAATGGTAACAAACTCACAAGTGAACCCAACTTTCTTACTGCTTCCATATCATTCCATCTATAACACTATGAAACACTCTGGAATGTCTGAAATGTGTTCAAGTTGCTCAAATTTATGCCGTGGCACGACCACCGAAGTTCACCTTCAGACCCCAGAGTGTTAATTACGATACTGTGCTCCAGAACCCCAGCGTTTGTTTTCCTCAGAGGAGAGTGTCATGGTTTAGCGCACCACGAGTGTGTCGTATGTAATCAGCGCACGTAAACCGAAGAGAACGTAAGACAACACAATTCCAAATCCCAGAACCGCCGTTCTGCGTAATTAATGAGAACAGGGACACACTGCACATGACAGACTCGAAGCTGAATGCTGAAAAGCATGAAGGTGCCATCTTCGCTCTGTCCTGACGGCTTCTGTCTTCATTTACACCCCGTGACTTGTCATGCTCATGCATAAAGCATTAGAGCAAATGTAGCAGATGCCACAAAGCCTTTAAGGTATCATGAGGACTGATTCCTCAAGCCAGTGTCGCTAATAGTGCAAAGAGCAAGGTCACATTGTGTGAAGTGCTTATTAGCATCTTAGCATGGATAACATGTTTCCATCAAGCTAATGTTCATATGGCTATATAAGACCTACGTAAGTGCTTTAGGGCAAGTGACAAAGTTGCAGAAAGATATATAGATGCTCTAAGCGAAGTGCATATTAATATGTTAGGATGGAAAACGTGTTCCCATAAAAATGTCAGTAGCACTTTAGTTAAAGCCGATATTCACGTGGCCTACATAACACCTTCATAAGGTCTTCATAGGCTCTTCGCAGGCTCGTCCAGCCGTCACGATTAATTTTAAGTTGACTTTACACGTGGATAAATTTGCATTAGGTGGTGTTATAACACTTGTGTTAGTCATCTGACCAAAACGTACTCAAGTATACATAAATGTCATTACGGTGTCATGACTTTGTTATAGGTTTTCATAAAAATCTTAAATCACTTTACTTAAGGGCCATAGAAATTATACATAACTGCGTTGTTACAGCATAACGACACTGTCACTGTCAAAACTCACTATGTAACAATGTTACAATGCATCATAGCACAATTTAAGACACTTTAAGACCAAAGCAGTCCTTTTGAGGCCCAAAGCCTGTTATAATAAGCATTAACAAATGTTTATGCAGGTTTAAGTCAGTAATGAAGGGCTTATGTAGATATCACATAGGCCTTTGAATGCTTTAGTCTTTAAGTGAAACTGACAGAACACCTATGTCAATTGACATAAGGTTGTGTTATGGTACATTATAAAACTGACACAGTCAAAACTCAGTATGTAAGTGTTATAATGCATCATAACACAAGCTTATGTTAACATCTGTCACTTGACACAGGTGTTATGTCAACCTCACTTAAAGACTTAAAGACCTCCCTTAAAGGCTTACCTTTTGTCAATTGACGTAAGCTTGTGTTATGAGACATAACAGCACTGAGATAGTCAAGCCTCGCTATGTAACAGTGTCATAATACAGCTTTATGTCAGTTGACAGTGTTATGTCTGCTGCAAATTTAAATCAATCAGTCTTGACACTTGACACCTGTTAGAATAAATGCTCATAAATGTTTACATAGGTTTACATCAGTTGTTATGAAGGGCTTATGTAGGTTTCATATAGCCTTTTGGAAGGTAAACAAAGTGTTACCAAAACTTCCTTTTCATCTTATGACTTCTTATGTAGAAGGGGACCAGCTCTTAACATTTAACCAGTGACAGATTTACAGCGTGCTGACATATGTTTGTTATAATACATTATAACAGTTACATAATGAAGGTTTAACAGTAGCAATCATTACACTGTAGCAATATAATTGCGTTTGTAATATAATATGGTTATAATATAATATAATATAATATAATATAATATAATATAATATAATATAATATAATATAATATAATATAATATAATATAATGCTTATAATTTTCTTCTGGCTCTCAGGTAACATGAGTTTTTAGAAGGATTTTTATAAAAACCTATGACAGTACTATAAAACTGTACTGACAGTATATATTATGTATATATTTTGTGACCCTAAATTAATATTAATATTAATAGACTTTTCAGAATCAGATAAATTATGATAGTACAGTTGTCCAGATGCTCTGGTGAGAGATGGTGAGAAACAGATATGGCCGGAGGGAAGGAATAATAAAAGAGATGACTAACCTAACCCACCTGAGCTCGGCTCACACGGGTCGATATCCTCGTCATCGCTCGGACACTCGGCAGACGCCACCAACAGGTCATCCGTCGTCTGGGGAGGAAAATCAAAAAGAGAGCGATCTTGAAGATTTGTGGATGCACTTGTAATAGCTCTTTTTGATTCCTCCAAATACACCAATAATTATTGTAGAAATCTTATTACTAGGGATATGTCCACATCTCTTCATCCAAAAAATCTGAATTTCAGTGTTGCACATTGCCGCATACAGCGTGTGCAGAGTAGCTTAACCAGCCTTCAATTTAGACTTTTGACTGTGTATGATACACTTTCTATGAAGGACATATGTATAATGACTTATGAACACATTCACATGTTATAATGCATTCATAAGGCATTATACCCAACATTATAATTCTTTATGAAAAGGCATTAGCATTGTTCATAAAATGCATTCATACATTGTTGAAAGAATGCATTATAAGTAGTGCTTATAACACATATCACCATTATAATCTTCTCATAATGCACCCTGCAAAGTGGGGCTTGGTGATATAACCGGTTATGAACAGTAATTATGATGTGTCATGTTAAAGATTCATAATGCATAATCATGATTGCTATAAAGTGTAATGCATTTTTATAAATAATTTTAACAATGCTTATAATGCCTTAGGAATGCATTATAACATGATATGAATGTGTTCGCAGTTTATTACAGAGAAAGTGTCACAGAGACAGCGTCATACTTACAGTTCTTAAAGACGCTGCTGTTTAGTCGAAGATGGAAAAAAGTGTTCATTTGTCTGATGTAACGTAAGTGATAAGAGGAGATAACTTGTTTCTGGACATTCCATGACATTAACTGTAACTACAAGTGGATAAAAAGTATGATGTATCATTCTTTAAGAAATAAACAAGCAGTTGACATCGAGTTCTACGTCAGCTGGGATGCCTTTGGCACTAACAAGTCTAGTCCTTCTTCTTATTAATTTATATGCCTGAAATTCCCTTGAAATATGCTTCAAATTTGACCTTGTTGTGACCTTCCAAAATTGAATCAGTCCATCTGCTGGTTACAATGAAATACCTAGTGGCGGCTGCATGAAAATAGGCAAAGTGCTGTAGTATAAGAGGAATAAAACAATTCAGAGCATGTGGTTATAGGAAATTAATCAACTTCGGAGTAGCAAAAGTAACTCTTAAGCAGGTACCAAGAACCAAACTGGAATGTTTTGGTACTGAAACAATGGCTAATGGTTAAAAAAAAGCGCAGTTTGTGTTTTCTGTTGCCAAAATTTCTGACTCCATTACAGCTGATTATCAGATATTAAAAATTGTTAGAGTCCTGTAATAAAAGTGCTCTGTACAATAATCACTCCAGTTTCTCTCCAGGAGGTCAAAGATCGTTTAATCATCTGCAGTAGTTTACTTCACTGTAACAACCGATATGATATGAAGGGAAATGAATTTTCACAGGAAGTCCTGTAACGTAACCCGCGGAAAGAAAACAGAACAAACAATTCATATCTCATAGAACATTGACTTTAATGATCTGTATTCTGTCATGCAAAGTCAACACTGAGGCAGCGAGCGCCGCAAATCCGATTCAGTGACCCGGCAAAATCAGCACTATTAAATTAGCATTGAATGTGGAGAGCAGTAACTACCCAGAATGCTTTGGGGACCGGTGAAGTAGGTGTTCTTTTAACAATACTGATTTTATTCAGGCCTCATCACGCCAAACCATAACCTAATTCTGCCGTCCTTGGTGGAGGTGAAAGGAACGTCTAAAAGGTAAGGTTCTGGAGGTGGCACCACTCAGGGGGAGGAGGTTTATTTTAGTCCACCTTTGAGCCTTATAATATACCTTATACCTTTCTCTGCAAATCTTACAGTTCTAGAAATGAAGTAGAAGGCAGGAGCCAGGACAGGAACCCAACACCCCAGCACTTAGATACCTTGGAAATTTTGATTCCTTATGGGTTCTTCGGTTGTACCTCTGGAGGAACCTCCTCCTCTGGAGGTTTCTACAATAAGGTATTTCCAAATAGAACCCTTATGAAGTGAAGAACCCTTATTTATCCAATGAAACCTTCAAGAACCCTTTTTTTTTAATAAGATTGTACCAAAGACCAAACATTTCACCCAGCTGAATACCTGATTCTAGGGATTAAGAAAAAAATTAGTGACCAATAATTGGGAGCACCACACACCCATGACATACATTCTTGGTTCTTGGTTCTTTAATTCTTCATTCGGTTCTTAGCTTCCAAAATATGGCTAAAGGTTCATTACAGAACCAAAACTTGTTCTTTTTAAAAGTTATTTTTAAGAGTATACAAGAGAGCATGCCTGATGAATGGTTTCTGTGGAAATAATTTAATTTGCAAACTTCTCTGAAAGGTAAACGCTACGGTGTTGAAGGAGAAGGTTGTAGAGCCTATGCTGTTTAAGGTTCCCCTAGAGGGAAAAACCGAAAGATTCTTTAGAGTTCTACACTCTTATAAATAAGTTCTTCAAGTTCTTCGAGGGTTTCCATGAGGGTTCATTGGATTACGGGTTCTTAGTTTCTAAAAATTAATTCTTCAAGGGTTATTTAAGGTTTCAGTGGTAATTAACGGTTCTTAGCTTCCAAAAAGGTTTTACTTGGAACCGTTGTAGGGTTCTACAGAAGGACAAAAGATTCTTAGGAAAGAACCCTTCTGCAAGGGTTATTTAAGGGTTTGTCCCATAATTAGGGGAACGGTGTTTGATAGGGAAACAGTTTGGTGTAGCGTTCTACAAGGAAACTTTTTTGTTTGTTCCCCAGATAGTCAATCAGAAGGATTCTTTAGGGCCCTATTTCTATATTCTTACAAAGAAAAAGTCCATTGGATAATGAAGGTTTCATGGATGCTACTTGGAAATCTTTTGATAGTAAAACACTTTGGTTGGTTGTAGGGTTCTACAAAGAACCTTTAAAAATTTTCCCCAAAGGGACAAGAGTGTACTTTATTAGCAAAAAGTAAAACTAGTCACTAGGACCTCTAGTCACTTTTGCTGCCAGTGTTTTGTTGACATGAAATAGATCCAAAACAACTGAGATGTTGAATCCCTGAAAATGGGAAAAATGGATGAATACAAAAAAGAAAAAGATTAAATAAATCCCACAGGGTTCTACGTTACACAATGGGAATCAATGTACACCTTCTGTTTTTTTTAGCAATCCCTGCTTGTAAAGTGTAGTGTTGATTTTGCTGGGGGGTGTGTGTAAATGTGTGTGTGTATGTGTATGTGTGTGTGTGTGTTTGGGTGGTCTATCTGTGTGTTCATGCCAGAAGAAGAGGCTGCATTGGATGTAAACTTAATTTGCCATGCACAGGGCTGAGATACAGTGTCGACCGTCCAGATGGCAAAGCTGGCGCATCCTGGAGCGCCACATCCATCACTCCTCCGATGTGATTTGTTTTTCCTGGCGGGAGATCCCGCTACACCGTGCCCAAAGACAGAGGTGCTGGATCAATAAGGCTCTTCTCCCTCCCTTCATCTAGCCACCTAGTTTTTCTCTCTAAATCCCTTTGTATCTTCAGAAGAAAGGACGTGGTTTGTCTTAAAACATCACAACCGCGCGTCTCACCTGCTTCATTTTTACACGGTCTATTTTGCTTTAGCGTACACTTCTCAAACAAGCGCTCTGTGTTTTATATTTCAGTAATGAACTTGCGCTCGAGTGGTTCCTTCACAGCGTCAAGCCAGATCACTTGAGATGAAGAGCCTTACACAGCTACACAATTCTCTATCTTAAGAACGTTCTCTGACAGCTTCATTTGACCCGAATTACAGTCTCTGACCTGACTCATCAAAGCAATGACAATCCAATCTCTTTCTTTTTTTTTTTATAAGCATGGCTCCTAGTTATAAACCTGCATACAACATAAATCTCATGACTCAAAGCTCATGGGTTTTGACCCGATGACACTGGTGAACCTTCATGTTTGATTAAGTTTCATTTTTATAGTGCTTTCCACAGGAAAGTCTGGGGTTTTCAAGGTTGAGTTAAGCGTATGTAGTGAGGATTTAATACCCAAATTGTGCATATCTATCTACAGGCTTAAGGTCTATTCAGAAGTTACACATGTGGGGTGGAGTTTGCTGAAAACAGAGGTCTGTCTCAGTTATATTCGATTCTGACCTTAAGCCCATTTTTCTTGCGTGATGTCTCAAAAAGACAGCTCAAGCATAGTTTTAATACTACTGCTGTTAGCAAGACAAGCAGACTTCAGCCTTGCAATATACAAACTTATTCCAAGACTAGCCCCACCCACTTTCAGGGAGGAAACTCTGGAGAAGTACACATGACAAGTGTCACCAATTATTTTTTATACAAAACTAACATTAACCTAATTAGAAAGCAATCATGGATTTAGTTTCCCTGCAGCTTAAACTAGCACAACTTAGCAAGAGATCTGACAGCTCGATCTTTGACAGTGTTAAAAATGGTTAGAAACAGCTACGGTTGCATTTTAGCAAACACTCAGTAGAGTCTTGAACAGGTCTGGCCTCATTAATCTGAGCAGTCCTGGCAGACCAGGCCGATACTGCTCATTAATCTGCCTCAGCTCGAAGCCGAAATAAACGCAATGCGCCGTGCATTCAGAGATTAGAACTCCTCTGCTGTGTGGATTCCATCTAATTTTGATGTACTTGCAGAGTTAAGCAGAGGATCCGTATCTCTCCCTTCCTAAGATAAATGAAAGAGAATGGTTCAGAGGAACAAATTCAAGGCACCAATTTGAAAATATCAATACCTTGTGCTGACCTGGGAGGGCTGTATTGTGAAAGGATAACACTTTGGCCCTTAAAATGACTAATTGCTCAGAGAAAATCAATTTCTAAAAGCTATTTGTGCGGAAAAAAAAAGGTGTGGGCTCAAGACACCACCACAATAAATCTTGCAGTATCAGTCTTGACAATCGAAAATTAAAATTTGAACTGAGGCTAACCTTGATTCCAACAGAGCCACGAAGGGCGTGATTAGAACATCCAGGTTTTCCGGCTTCAGGGCCAACCATCATCCCCGCTTACAAGCCTGTCATGACGTTCTTCGATCGGTTGAGATTGATAACCCCGGCTCTTAAAATAACCACAACAGCCTTGTGTCTGAGGAGAGATTTTATGTCTCGGTAGGCTTGTTGTTAGCGATCCCAAACTGATCAGGTGAAGCAACCTTGACACACATGATCTCACCTCTTATCTGTGTCTGATTTGGATGCTTTTTGTCTCAAAGGACCTTGTTTAGCATAATTAGGACGGTTAAATATAGCCTTCATGTTTTTCCTGGGTAAAAAGGCTACCTATCCTCAATTCCCTACAGTGCGGCATAAAGGCGGTATGCTCGGTAAAGATGGTATGCCGTAATGCTTGTGAGTGGTGACCTGTCTCACTGTCTCAGAGGACAGCATTGTTTCTCACCTCCTTCTGTCTCTTGTTTACTCTCCAGTCTAACGTGATGAATGCACCCTGGCACACCAAGTGGTTCTTCTGAAGTAGGACTGAAAGTCAAGAGGACATCTGAGGCATCTGAAGGTTCCTTGTTTTTCATCATACTTAATTTGGCAGGAATATATTCAGATTTTAAGGTTTTGTTTTAAGGTTTTGTTTGAATTTGTGATTCGGCACCTAGTCTAGGGTGCTTTCACACACATTGTTCTGTTAGCTCTGTCCAAATCAGAATGAAACTGATATTTTTGGTGTATTTGTTTTTTGGTTTGGTTTCGAACTGCACATAATTAAATGAGCCGAAAATCAAATAGGCTGAAGGCTGAAAACGTCCTTTCAAAACTCTTTCATTCGTTGGTTTCTGCCGTACAGTGACAGAAAAAAAGGTAAACAAAGCTCTTTTCAAGTGAACTTAGAAATCACAAAAAAATCACCCAAGCACAGAGAACTCAGATCTGGTGCCCAGTAAATGACTAGATAATTATATAATATTGTGTCATGTCTAGCATTGGTTCAAATTTCCACAACAGCGCTCCAGCTCTGTCCCTTGGCTCGATTTGCACCGCATGGATCGGTTTAGCAGCTCACAAAAATGCTGCAACCCAAACAGCACAACATGATTTATTCACTTTCTGCAGTCAAGTCAATTCCGAGTTAAATAGCTTTCTCCCAAGATTTCACCTGACCAAGACCACCTCACTCTAACACTCTCAGAGCCAAGTGTGATTACTGTGTTCTGACCTGCCTAAAGAAGCATACAGAGGAGAAGAACACACAAGGGATCTATTCAAACGGAGTAAACACTGCATATATGAAAGCAGGCTTAACGTTCGATCCACGGCTCTGAAGAAAATCTGACATTGAGGGATGCCTGTTGTTAACCACGGTGGTGTGATTCCGGTTACCGTTATCACCAGTGCGTGCCATGATACAGTCAAAGATGATGACATTACTAAAATGACTTGCAAAAAATAATCGCCCTTGTAGCATCCCTGCCATTGCTTACTTAACCGATTTTTCATTAGAGCTTTAAGAAATACCTCAGGCTTTTAGTGATCCCTCTTTCTGAAAGCAAACACAGAACTGGTATAGGCACAGGTTAGCTCATTGGTTAACCATGACACAGCGCTGACGTGAAAAATGATACCTGACATTTGATGATATGAGCAAAACAGTGAAATAAGTAGGGTAGCTTAAATGTTGGATATTTGACATCCCTGAGTAGATAGATATTGCAAAATAGAATCTTTGGATGAATGCTGCATGCTGGTATCATCTAATGAACCTATACTAGCATATACAAGCGTTTCACAGATCCAATTTGGCTAAAAGCCTCATTAGAAACCCCCAAAGACACTGAATTTGGCAGTTTGTAACCAGGTCAAACATGTATAAATTTATCTCATGCTATTTTCTTTTTCCATGGGTTAAAAAAAAAAAAAAACAGGATGAGAAAGCTTCAGGCTGGACAGCTGTTTTTAGCTATCAGGTGTTAGCTTGAGCTCCTGGAGGGAGCATTAGGGTTGGATTTTTATTTAAAACTGAGCAGCTGTTCATGATCCTGAGGCTGAGCGTTAAGAATGTGTGAAGAGAATAGCCTGCGGATGCTAACTTTATCTGTGCTGTTGTACATCTTCCAACAAGTGAGCGTCATCACACTCTGGGCTTCTAACAAGACTCGGATAACCAAAGGGGAAAATAACGTCTCTCACATAGCTTGGGGGAAGGACTGTCACCCTCAGCGGGTCTTAAAATGAAAGAAATGCATCACCTAATAATGCTAATGCTGCCAATTATATTCAGAGCTAGCGGGGAGTATGAATCTCTGAAACCTCTTAAAGTCTTAGACGCACTGGCCATTTCTGGTGAACGATTTCTCTAATTAGTTCGGATATCCTCGGTGTTTGGCAGTGGGGAGTGGTGAATCAGCAGTTAAGTTTTGGAACCTGTGATCAGAAGACTTTAAGCTCAGATCTCAGGAGAGTCCATGTAGCAAGACCCTGAACCTTCAACTGTTCTGACATATATTCGCAAAACCTCGCATCTTTATGAGAAGTGGACGGTAGCAGTGTTTATACCAGAGTGCTGCTGAATTCTGGAATCTGATTGGTCAGATGCTGTTGATTCGTTTTCTATGACAGCAGCTCTGACAGTCGTGCAGCTGCAAATCACAGGTTCATGTCAATGCGCTCGTTCTAATACGCTATCGTTTCTATAGTAACAACTTACACAAGGACTCGGATGGTGGATAGTCTACATAAACAGATTAAAAATGGTGTGTAGTCACTGATATGGTGACGTTTTCTATAAGGAGATGTTTATTTAACATTAATGGAAGGAGTCTCCAGTATCAGTCCCTAAAGTCCTGAAGCTGCTGCAAATTAAGGCACGTGCCAGTAAAAAAAAAAAAAAATCTTACGAAATACAGTTCTAGTCAAGTACTAGACCTGTTACATCACTGGCAGTAGGAGCCAACAAATATTCTGTACTTCCGTATCTTCTTCAAAAATAATACATCATTTTGCATTCAATTTCCGCCGTGCTTCAATAATTGAACCTGCGTGCTAATTTGCTTCCTCTGAACACCATCCATCACTCGTCGAGGTCCCCGTGTTGCAGTCATACTACACTGCCTTGCCTTGTTTCCTCATACGAGGGCCTTGACTCATTTTTCTCTTGACTGGTTCCAACATCATTAAGATAAAGCACCAAAAGAGAACCTAAATGAAGCATTCACCTGGAATAGTTAGCCACATTCCTGCATTCACACCATACAGAATGTAATCAGCCCAAGATGCAGAACAATCCTCAGACACAGACACAGCTGTGGAATTAAAAAGGTGTGTGTGTGTGTTGGGGGGGGGGGGGGGGGTGGGGGTGGGTGTGGGCCCCCCACAGCATAGGTTTGGGGTGTTTGAAATTACAGATGCGCTATTACGTGCAAG
>CM075030.1:1677575-1702773 GCA_037576675.1 Pangasius sanitwongsei | reverse complement strand
CCCCCCCCCCCCCCCCCCCCCCCCCGCCCCCCCCCGCCCCCCCCCCCCCCCCCCCCCCCCCCCCCCCCCCCCCCCCCACGTTGGTGTGTGTGTGCGCGCCACATCATATCTGTTGGCTGATTGAAAATTCAGATTCGCTCTTTCCTTCCATCACGAGAAGCTCATTATGAAGAAACAGTAGTGGGGCAGGGAGACAGGCTAGTACGTGCCAATGTGGATAAAAAGGAAAAGTCACATCGCTTTCCAATCCGTGATTGGTTCTTGTAGCCGGCTGTGAGAGTGTTGAAATATTTTTCTAGCGAGATAATCAGGCGAGTTTGTATCATCTCTTTGGGAGACATGAGACCTTAACGGCATCTCGGCAGTGAGCTGTCTACGGCTGCACAAACATTATTTCACAGACGGGACGTAGGAGGTTATAAGAACAGAGAGATGGAGAGATATATAGAGAGATAGAGGATTATAAGGTATAAAAGATTAAGAATAAACAGAAGTATGTTACCTCATAAAAAAAAAAAAAAGCTGTAGCTGGATGTGAGCAGCTGGTTTTAACCCTATAATGATGTGCGTCAAATATGACATTATACACATGTTCATTATCTATGCAACTGAGATCGCCTATAACGTGTTGAGTATTATTAAAAATGATTTTTAAAAAATGTCCACCTGCATGTGACTGTGAATTTTTAGTTTAAATTTCCTGAAAGCAATATTCCCTGAACTCCTCATGGCTGTAGAGAACAGATAAGACATGCAAACACACACTTCCCCCTACTTTACATGTGCTGTCATTTACACCGTTATTCTCTGCGAATCACATGCCACACTCCCACCAACTTTCACATACAAATTAACGCTTTTTATTTGGGATGTTAGCAAATCAGGGCCTCCATGTTGAAAAAAAGTATCAAGATAGCACACTGATTGAAAAAGTCTTAATCCTGCATTAGAGTCTGTTTCTCCTGCTTTTAGAATAATCGACAGTGGTTAGATTGGTACTTCATTTGGACGTACTTCAGTATGGATCGAACCATTTGGCAGGTCGTGTGCATTACGGTACATGGACGATGCCAGACAGTTTCAGAGTTTTTCACTGAATAATGACCTGGCATCTGCAATGGACTGCAGGTTTTTGTTTTTTTGGTGTGATGAGGACGAGGCACCTGGTGACCCAAAATAGCACACCAAGTTCTGCTTACTAGCATATAAAACTGCTTACTATAAAACACCAACATGTTCCAAGAGCCGTACTTAATATGGATAAAGAACACACACACACACAGCTCTAAACTGTCGAAAAAAAAACCCAGTCCTGCCATCCTCAAACAAACCGCCTGCATTATTCATACCGGCCGTGACTGATGAAGCTGACTCTTGAAGTCTATTCAGCATTTCTAAGTAGCAGCAGGTGGTTGTTTATATGTTAACTTCCTTTCCTTCCTGCATTTCCTCATTTCCTCTTCCACATTTATGATAAATGCAGTCCCTATGTGCAATGAAGGGTAGTTTTTAAACTTTTTTTTTTTTTTAAGCTTCGCTATGATGTGATCGTTATCCAAAATCAATCCCGGGACCGCAGGGGGCTTCAGCGTCTCACCTCTCCAGCAGGAGACTCAATATGGCCCGAAGATGTTAATATATACAACCGATTGTTAGATGGCCGTGTCGTAGCAAAGTAATAAATATACTCAGCTTGAAAACCTTCACTAAAAAAAAAAAAAAATCACTAAAGTAATGGAAAACATCTCTGTTTTGAAATAGCTAACCTTTTCATTTACAGTGTCTACACTTGTACACCATTAATCTAACTCCGAGGGCAAAATAGAGTCAGAGTTTTTTATTTGTTTTTTTTTTACTAATTCAATTTAAGTTACTCACTTAAATGAAAAGACAGACATGTACCAAAACAGATCAGGGTTTGAAAATGGTTCATTTTAATAAATAAACTATGATATATATCTATTGTTTCTACTCGTCACCTGTATTTTATTGTTGCCTTGTTAGACCACGATTTTTTGACGGTAAAAGTATTTAGTTTGTGATGTCGCAAATATTTGGCCACATTACCTCGGGAGTACTGGCAGGCTGTAAGATCGAATTTCATATGCAGATAGACAATTTATTACTTTGAAAGATGACGTGCAGCTTTTGTTGATATTGTCGCCATTTTTTTTAATACGAAAGCTATTTTTGTACAGTAGTCTGACTACACCACTAGGCAGCCCGATCAGACAGGCTATGGCTGGTTTTAGAAATATATCCAATGTAAATCACTTCCAAATCATTACAATGTTATATCTTTACTCCATTAAGTGTTGTTCATCCCAATCCAAAATGGCTGACAATGACTCTAGCAAAAAATGCCCCTAATGCCTATAGATCTTTGAAGCTCGTTTTAAAGGCATCGTTCTCTAACAGAACTGATCCTGCACCGAGTTTACTAAAGGAGATTACGTATGTATTATCAGGCACTGGTTTCGTAGCTGTGCTGTCTGAAAGTGTGTGTTTCAACACGGACCTGACGAACCCATTGTGTCCTCACAGCGGCTTTAAATCCATCACGGATGCAATCGCATCTTTCCTAGGTGTAATGAGCAGATGATGTGCCTGAGGTTGGAGTAAATGGGTGCTATCAGTGTTCCTGTCACCACACAGCCCGAATGGTTGCTATCAGCAGTGTGTGTGTGTGTGTGTGTGTGTGTATGTGTGTGTTAGAAAAAATATAGAAATATAGCTGGATATGAAAATTTATGTATGTGGATATTCAGGAAAGATAGTGTTAGAAAAATGAAGAGAGAAACAGAAAGAGACAGGTTTAAAATAGTGTACTTGTATACTACATGCTATTCCTCATAGTTGTATAGTACGCAGTACAGACGAATTATTACATTTAAAATACTACACAGTCACGTGATGAAAGCCAGTTTTAGACTGTACGGTCTTGGCAGTCTTTTAAGATTATTACTCAGCAACGTGTTTCAGACTGGCCGATGAAGATCCTCTACCGATAGACCTAGGATAAAAGAAAATGACTACCTACTGCTTTTGTCATCAAGGATCCAGACATCAGCTCGTGCAGAAAACGAGTTCGCATAAAAACAAACATTTTTCTAGGTGAGCTTGTGGTAATCAGATTCGCATGTTTCGTTTACGTTTCACGATCGCCACTAGCATATATTTGTATCCTGTATCTATCCCGTATACGAGTATGGCGTCATTCTATGCTCCTATTGGTGGATTTTAGACAAATGTCGTAGCAGTGCTCATACTGAGATTTCAATCAAAAATTTCTGCCACTGCCAGGACTTTGTCGTTGGCCATGTTTGGTCGTAGTGGCACAAGACCTAAGACCTCCGATCGCCACGCATGACTAAAGAATTCCAAATCAAATCCCAAATTGGGCTGAAAATCGTAGCGTGAACCCGGCTTAACACACCAGCCAATCAAATTCACTGGTGGAGTTTCCTCAGAATTGCATTACTTCAGTGCAGATTTTCATAAAATGACAAAGAATAGCTTTAAAGAATTCCCAAACCGCTGTAGCCGTTATTTAAATACAGTGATATCACACTTAGCTAATAAATAAATAGCTAATTTTATGTTCTGTAGCAACAATTAAAGACATTCTGAAGAGAATTATTAGCATTAATTGCATCAGTACTGTAGGAAATCTATCTATCTGAGATTAGAGTTAAGGAGTTAAGTTATATGTCTGTAACAGAAAAGCTCATACACACAAACACACACACAGCTAACCGCTCCCACAAATCACCTGTGCTGTGTCTGTCCCTGCTCTTTGACGTGAGCTCCCAGTCCCTCGTCAGGAGACACGGCTACATTCATCATCTTAATATAGTCACACTCAGAGTTGGAGATTAATGGCTGCCGGCCGCGCTCCTGCTCCACACCTCACTCCGGAAACAGGAGCGGGAGAGCGCGCCGGAGCGGCCGAGGTTACCCATGCTCCCTGTCGCGCCTCGTCATTATCCGTGTTCCATTCTTACGATGTGACAATCGTATCCCGTATCCCGTGCGTAATCAGGCATGCTTTTCTCACTGCAAAGTGTGTCAATGACAACGAGGGCAATTCTCACGGCAGCTCGGAGGGAAATAACCTTCAGCGGCGAGAATATTTATTTTTCTCCCATCATAAAAACAAGGAGAATTAATTCAAGCCTTTAAAAAAAAACAACAACAACAACAAAAAAAATGCATTTAGATGCAGATAATGTACATAATTAGCTACTTGAAGCATTACTTTGGACAAAAATAAAACTTGCAGTCAATCAGCCAGGATACTGTATGTCCATCCATCCATCCATCCATCCATCTGCTGTACTGCTTATCCTACACAGGGTCACGGGGGAGCTTGAAGCCTATCCCAGGAGAATCGGGGCACAAAGCAGGGGACACCCTGGACGGGGTGCCAACCCATCACAGGGCACAATCGCACACACACACACACACACACACACACTACGGACAATTTAGAAATGCCAGTTATGTCTTTGGTCTGGGGGAGGAAACCCGAGTCCCCAGAGGAAACCCCCAAAGCACAGGTAGAACATGCAAGCTCCACACACACAGGGAGGAAGCTGGCTTTGAACCGCAACCCCGAAGGTGCGACGCAACAGTGCGAACCACTAAGCCACCTACATTTCATATCGGCTCTGTAACATGAAGGTGATGAGCCGATTCTTATTTATATTTACTCATTTTTCAGATGCGATTAAACTCATCTCACCGAGAACGCGATCTAAGCCATCAAGGGTTACCAGCGTCTCTGGGATTTGATCTCACAACTTTCCCGAAGATCAGACACTCAGATCTTCGCTCATTAACAAGCAGGTAGTATTTATTTATGCTCATCGTGTAGCTTACGATCGCTTCATTACTCGCACATTTACACTAAGTAACAATCTCATTTGTGTGATGGTGATAAACCATCTGCACTTTCTCCTCCCACGGCTGCACAGCTCATTATATCACTTTTTTCCTTTCTTTATTCCTTTCTTTTCTCTCTCTCTTTTTTCCTAAATCTAAAGCCTGTACTCTGAAAATATATATAATATTTTACAGTATATATACAGTAATTTGGACAAATTTAGAAGGACATACCCCTTTTTACCATCTCGTAGCTACACTCGTTGCCTTTTCTTTTTTTCTTTTTTATTGTCTACTCTATAGGTTACTACACTACCTTGCAGTCTATCTGCTGAAAATTATTGGCACCCTCCTTCCCCATCCAATACAAAACCATTATAAATCTACAGATTTCCATTTATTCTAAAGCTGAGGTTTTTTTTTTATAGTTTGCTTTTTTTTTACGGTTTGTTTAATATTTCTTGAATTCTATAAACTGCAGTTTATCGTTCTCTAAAATCGTAATTTCTTTCAGTACAGTATACACACAGTAATGTGTATTGCATAAACATTGCATTTACAATCCTCCAGTTAAAGTCTACATTAAAGAGCAAGCACGTATTGTACTTTGTCGTGTGCGCTGAAGGGTGTGACTGTGGGAGCGGGATAATGAGAGGCTGTAATATGTAATATTAAAAACCCAGCGAGCCGACACACTGTGCACAGAAATGACTCAACAGTGTGAACACGATGTCAAGCAGGGATTCGCGAGAGCTGCTTTAAAATCGCTGGAAGTACTCCGTCACTCCTGAGCGCTCACCTTTACCGCTTTTTCCATACGTACAGTGTATCTATAGAATTTATTTTACACCAGGTGTCCTGAGACTCCCCGAGGCATAAACCCTTCGCCAAATGAGAGTAAAGTGTGCTTTTTTTGCGGATCTGTTTTAGAAATCATGGCGCCCCCAGGTGGTCTGGGAGCTCTTAGTGACCGCTTAGAACACTGATAGCAAGAAAGAGCCCTGCTCTGAGTTTATTCACTTGCGTCCTGCCTCGTCACACAGCACTTTTTTTTTTTTGTCCACATTTAACAACGCTAGTGTCCAACATCCATGCTTTAGTAATAAAAATGCAGATGTATAAAAATCAGCCTCAAGGAGGTAATAATCGTGAAGAGGACTGCATGCGGTACATAAAAATTCTATTTTCATCCGAATCTCTGCCACGCTGTAAAATCAGAAGTGTTAAATTATCACCTAAGGTACACATCTGGGTCCAGTTTAGCACTGCAGCTGTTCGTTTCATACATTTGCTTCTTTGCATCTCGGTTTGCAGTCACTTTGCAGCAACACAGGGTTTATATTGCCACTTTTACCACCATACAGATGTTTATGTTTTTTGCTCCTCTTATCTTCCCCATCATTTTGCACCATGTGATGCTCTTTCCCTTCTTTAAATTTGGAGAGGAAAGTAGAAAATTGAGTCAAGGCTGAGAAATCAATAGTGCTGACAGACAAACTCCTACACGGGGCAAAAGATGAGGAAGATAAATTGTGTGTGTGCGTGTAAGAGAGAGAGAGAGAGAGAAAGGCCTTCATTAATTGTAACCAACACAATTAGACCCGCAGTATCACCGCTGCAGTGTTTGTTCGTCACTTATTGTAAAAAAATGTTGTGATCAGGCTAATTTAAATTCTGACCTCGACTCCAAATTGACTGTGTTGCAATAGAAAAAAAAAAACAAAACCTCTCTGCCGTCAATGTCAAATTCCTTTAAAACTTGCATTCAGATGAAATGTTTAGTATTCAAACGCGCTGGAATGAACGTAAAGAACATTATCAGTAGCGCGATCACATAAATCATGGAAGGTGAAAAATGTTTTAGCAAAGAGAATAAAAAAATTGATCAAAGTGTAGTGATAACATTCATTTTATTTATTAATACACACTAATGTTTCCTTTCACTGATATTTAACTCGATGTTACATTCCATACACACAGCTATGCAGAATTCTTCCAAAATTCACTACATATGCTCAATACATAGGGTAGAATACTGATGTGTACCCTACCTAGTGCACTAAAACTCCATCTGAGATTCAGCCACAGTAATAAAGTGACTCCAATAACGAAGGGCCTGACTGAAATTGCTAATAAGCTCCACGTAAGATGACTTTTACACCATATATTGTTCATTTTTAATAATTATTTTACACTTTTAAATAGATGAGGACAATGTGGCTGGATATAAATTGTAGTTGTAAGAAAAGATACAGATGTTAACCCCGCCCCTAATATGACCACAAGGTCATGACCTTTACCTTCCTACTTTTGTAATTTTGTCTATGTGATTATTATTTTTTTTTTTTTTAACAATTGCAAGAGTGAAGCCATGTTGGAAAATTAATAATAATATTAATGAATCAACTCAAATGACTCATTAGCTCAACTCAAATGACTCATTAGCTCAACTCAAATGACTCAACTCAGATGCCAGTTAAAAAGTAATACAGTAATTTATAAATAAAGTAATTTAATGATACTTAAAATGTTTCCTTTTATTATAGTTTATCCCCTACTGGCACAAATAATAATAATAATAATAATAATAATAATAATTCTTTTTTAAAAATATAAACAAATACACAAAATCACAAAAAAAATCCCTAAATTTGTACTTAAGGACTAATGACATTAATGACATATAATCTCAAACCCATTTCTCAAAATTCAACCAACGATTTTAATACAATTAATAATAATAATAATAATAATAATAATAATAATAATAATAAATTAATAAAATAATACCAAATACGGTAATAAAAATACTAAACAAAACATAACAAACTAAAAAACTAAAACAAAACAAGAAAAAAAATAATTCTAGATTGATTTCTAATTTCCAGATTCTGTTTCTAAAAGATTATATACTTCCTTAAATACCGCAATGTAAAATGCGATGTGCTGCATTAGTGCAGGAAATATGGGAGCAGATCTGAAACTTTAGAGCATTAGGTCTTTTTTAACAACAACACTAGACCAAGAATTTGAAACGTTTTCTAAATTTACATAACTCCGGAAATTATTCTTAGTCTTATTATTCTTATTCTTAGTTATTATTAGTCTTATTTCCAGACTTGTGTAACATAGTGTTCCTGTGTTAGAGCCCTGAGTTAGAACCTGGAGTTAGAACCTGGAGTTAGAACCTGGAGTTATAACACAGTGATCATAAAAATTCAAACGTGGATTTTTTTTTTGCCTTCGAATACATCAATGTTATTAAAATTGAAATAGCACTTGAAGAGTGAAATTCTTTGTAACATGCGCATTATGCAGTAAAATCACCATCACATCTCTGTAAGCCATTTCATGCAGAATGGAGCAGAATTTTTTTTTTTTTCCGTTGGTTCTGACTGTTTCTCTGCCGTATGGGAGGCACTTTAGAAGGCCACCGCTAATTACACACGGGGAGGCAGCGATGAATTATTGATGTGCTGTGTGTGATGAAAGATCTGAAACGCCATCAAGGATGCCATTATATTCGGGGACAGGGAGCAAACAAACAAACCACCCCTCCCTCACACACACACACACACAAACACACACATACATTCACACACACATTCATTCACACACGCACTCACTACAGCACCGCTTAGAGGAAATCGAGAAAAGAGTGAAAATGGGACAAGGAAGCAGAGTGATCGTCATCCAAAGGAAAATAAGATAGACAGAGTGAGATGAAAGACGGAGAAGAAGGAAAATCCAAGAGGGTACGAAATATCATCTGTTAAAACCTCCGCCTATCCTCCGAGCAAACACTCCACACTGGGAGAATGAAGAGAGAGGAGACTGGAGAGTCTGAAATCCACTCTCTCTCCAGCAGCACCCCGGCTTACACGCCGACGGAGAGAAACAGAAAATGTTCGAGTTGCGTTTTCTCGAGCGAGCAGAGCTAAAATAAGACTTTTCATCGCTTCACTCAGGTTCCATTTTCGAAGCTCTTTCCACTTTGGAAATCACTAAAAGTTTGATATCTAACAATATCTTAACCAACATGACCAATATTATCACCAATACACAGAAAAAAGGACCCTAAGGCTAATAATAAGCATAAAAAATGTTGTTATTTAACAAAGACAACCATATAATCGTTGATATGGTGAAGTTTTCTGTAAGGAGACGTTTATTAACGTTTATGATCTTTTGCGCTTTGCTGTTTCTCAGTAACATGACAAGCTGCTGTTTTCTTCGTTTTATTTACTTCAAGAGAGTAAAAGAAAAGAGTGAGGAAAATGACTTTATATCTGCTGTAACGTAAGTGAGAACAGGAACTAACTTATCATTAAATGTAACTATAAACAGTTAAAAAGCATGATGTGTCGTTCACTAATAAATTAAAACTTGGAATTGTTGGCAATATTAATGAGCTCGTTCCAATATGTTTCTATAGTGGTTTAAAAAAAAACAAAAACGTGGAATTGTTATGATATGGTGATGTTTTCTGTAACACTGATGGAAGGAGTCTCCAGTGTCAGCACTTTGTAACAGTCGGTAGTAAAGTTGACTGGAAAAGTTTAAACTGGAATTCGGGACCCGAGTTTTCCTTCAGCATTTGTCTTCTGGGTTTCTATTCTGGTTATGGTTATGTCTACTGCAACCTCCTGGAACGCGCTTGGTGGCAATCAACTCGTCTGTGTGGCGTACAGACGTGCAAAACTTCACAAAAACATAAGGCAACAGTGAGGCGACGGGAGGTAATCGTCAATTTGCCTCGTTTGGTCAAGTTCTTCGACTTTGACTTGGTGTGTCACGGCTCTAACGAGCATACTCTTGTGTGTGTTTTTTTTTTTAATTGACTACACTGAATTGGCGTCAGGATCCTGCACTAGGTGAGAGGTTCCTAATTGGCTGTTCAGTTAAGGCACAAACACCGAGTAACTCATTTCTCAACTTCTGCAGCTTTAGCAACGAAAAGGCTGAGCATGCTGAGCTGTTCAAATTCCTAAAATGGTAGCTGAGATATTTTGTTCGGCTACTTTCCAAACTCCATACTACCACAGGGCTGGACAACTTATACATTTATAAGCTAGTCCACTAGTACAATAAAAGCTCCAATGTTTATGGTTTGGTTACGAGGCTAAAATGTGGCTAAAATGTAAAAACATATGGAGAGCTAGTTAGCTAGCTAGGTGCATTAACAGACAAACAAATGTGTCTGATTATGTCGCCCATCGTGTGAAACAACAAAAAGGTCAGTTTTTGGCCAATGTTTTGGCTATGAGATCACACGTAAAAGATATTATTGGAGTCTGGCTAGTGTCTTTGTTTTTTTCTTGATATGTTGCTCTACGCTTGCGCTATACTTACAGCTTACGAGGTGCCTCACATCAGTGCATCAAATGTCAGTATTTTCTTTCTTTTTTTTTTTTTTTTGTTAAACAAACAAGCTGGGCAACTGCGAAAAAAAAAACACACAAAAAACCAAAAACCTAATAGCCACTACACGAAATCTGCTACTGATCTGCTACAGGCTACTGATTTGTCCACCTGTGTGTTTCAGCGATTCTTGGACTTCTTCTTTTTTAGCCATAAATATTGACTAATGCCACTTCCCGGCATGGTGAGTTAATTCCCTGGCTGTCCTTTCTTTCAGGAGCAGAATAAATCTCCATGTTAGCCATTAGCTGTGCAACATTTCACAACAGACGTGATGTAACCTTTGTCGGCGACCGAAGTGTAAGTTCTTTGACTTTGCCATGGTGTGGTACGTCCCTAACAAGCAGAGTCCTAGTTCTAGTTTCCGTCCTTCTTAGCAACAGCATGCCTTCAACGTGGAGATGTACATCCATCTCCTTGAACGCTTGCCCCAATTAAGGATTGGAAAGAATCATCAAGTCGAGAGAAACGCGTGTCTACAAGCTGCACACCTGCACTCTCGTAATTGGAAATGACCAAACTTGGAGAAGAATGTTCCACTTGAGCTACAACGTGACAACCAGCTTCTTTTAAAGTGAAACTAGGAATTATTTTCATGGAAATGCATAAAGCCGACAGATATGAAATCCGCAGACAGCGCTGCTTCTTTCAAGTCTCTAGGACACGTCAGCGATGGCTGTTGCAAGTTCATCAGACAGCTGCGAGATAGCTTCAGTTACCTTGTGCTTATTTATTTATTTTTTTTGTAATGCATCCAAGAGAGCTTCAAAAAAAATGGCAGATTGCTAATTATCTTTCTTTGGCTGATGGATACAGTCTTGGAAAGAAGCTTACAACCAGCTCTACAAAGGGTTCTTTGGTACCTTTTGGGTGGCACGTTGTCTTATTAATGATTAACGATTCATTTTGCACGCTTTTTAGGTTTTTAAACAATACAAAGACCAATACTGCCTGACTTCAAGAGACTTCAAGATCTCTAGTCTTGGTGAAAACCGTGGTCTGGGGTTAGCATTAACTGAACCGTGGTGCAGTTCACCTCTCAGTGCTCCGTGCCGACTAATGTGATCGGTTGAACGTGATTGGAGAATGGCTCCTAGATTGCAGGTATTCCTGCGCGTTTAAATTCCATGCATCCGCTTAAGTGTCGGTACCAAACAAAAATAATTTGAAAAACAGCAAACAGATAAACCTAGTGCCCACCATTTTGCAAATTTGCATGCACAAAAGTGACAAATTGCAATCAGTCCACAGTTCGGAAGGAATTCGATTATGCGATTATGAGCCCCGCCCCCCAAACGAGTCCCGAATCGGTCCTGTATACTTAAGTGTTCGGGCCACATTTGAAAACACAGTAAAAGACTCATGAAATGGTTCCTCCACCATTCTCCGAGTCTCCTCTGTATCCTTTATTTATTTTTTTTTGCATCCAAAAGAGATTCAAAAAATGTCAGCTTGCTACTCTATAGATCTGTGATACACGTTTTTCAACCTCAGGGGAGATAACCACCTCTGAAAGACCACTTTAAAAAAGCAATTTTGTATGTCTTGTCACAATCTTTGTGTCCCGGGGTCTCATAGATATAAAGATTGGACATATTGCTTTCTCAGACGTATAACACAGGGAAGTACATCACACAGGTTTTGCCTCTCCGTGTGTCCATATGGAGGACGTGTGTCCCCTCGCTTGGCTCATCCTGAAGGACAGACCTTAGTGTGACTCTGACTGCAGCGCCGAGGCGTTGAGAGGTCGCAGGGTCGAGATCCGGCTTGACGGATGACGCTGGATGTGAAGTCGGAGACCCTCTGAGCGGGAGAACGCCACTCCGAGAGACAGAATGCATCCATCACAGCATCCCCTTCAGACACAGTGATGAGAACTGCCCTTCACAAACCCACTCACACATTCACACTCTCCTGCTCTCCTGAAGGACTGTGTGGCTCTCCTACATTCTGTCTGCTCTCTTACTAACCACTAATCAATGGAGGTTCTAAAAGACGTTAATGGACTTGAGGATACTTTTGTCGAAAATTACTCGGGTAAAACTGCATGGATGGTAGAACTGACTGTTCCTATTGGATTGTTCATTTTTCAGAACTTTTTTTTTTCTTTTTCTTTTTTACAATTCACATCCTGTCTGACTCTCATTGGTTATCTTTCCTTGGCTGATGCATGCTGTTCTAGAAAGGAGGGCTCATTCATTTGCCCCGATATAGGAAGGCTCTATGCAAAACCCTACAAAAGGCTTTATTCCAAGTAAAACCTCTTTAGTAAGGTTTTGCGTAGAACCTTCCTATATCGGGGCGAACGAATGAGTCTTTCAAAGGCTGTTGTAGACACATGGTTTCCATTTTAGAGAGGTTCCAAGTAAAACCTCACTAGGAGGCTAGAAACCCTGAATTATGCAAAAAAAAAAAAAAAAAAAAAAAAAAGTGATGAATTCTTGTTCCATTTTTAAACCCTTTTAGGAAGCAATTCCTTGAGGTTCTTTCCTTGTTTCTGCTGTTTATGTTTGAGAAATTGACATCATTATAACAGTAAGGTCTTGTTTCACTAAAACTTTCGGGACATTCTGTTCAGGGCAACAACTTCCGCTTCATCACACCACCCGGTGGCTGATTATTTTCCTATAACGGCACATTCGCCCAGTGGCTTTCTATTCTACATCTATTCTTATTACCTACTACATTAAAAACACAATTCCTAGCTTTGTTTACTTTCAATATGGTCTTCATCTTGCAGCAATTTAAACCAGAAGCCACATCAATCAAACAATTTTTTTTTAAACAAGCCAGTCGGTTATTACAGCCAAATAAAAATATCAAAATGAGTTCCACTTGGTGCATTGCAGAGGGATGGACTGCTTTAAGAAAAAACAAGGTGACAGCCAGAGAAAAAAAAAAACAAAAAAAAAACAACAAAACTCTGACTGCAGGTGAAATCCAAGGTCATCTATGCCTTACTGAAATCTGGCTGTATTGATTTTTCATGTGTCTGTTGTTCCCCCTGAAGCAGTTCTTCTTTTTCACTTAAGAGCTTTATTCTCCTGATGAGAAGTCCCGACGCTCTCAACAGACTCTGAGCACACACCAAAAAAAAAAACCCACGACAGTACTGACGGCTCAGATGTGACGTGACGTGCATGACCAGAGATAGACCACGGATTAGCGCCACTCACGTCCCGTATACTGTATGTGATACAGATTACATTTCAAGTAATTATCGAGCACGGCTACTAAAAATCGCTTGATTGACGCCTGGGACAAATTGGTGTCTTATAACAGACGCCACATTTTTCGCTGGAGAAATGAGGACGCTTAGATAGAGCTCTCTTCTGATATCCAGGCAGAAACCTTATCTATTATTTAAAGCGAGACGTAAATCCTGGTTCTCGCTGGTGGCAGAAATTCTATCAAGAGGAAGAAATAAATATGTTTGATTTGCAAGAGGGGAAATGGGGTGTAAATTCCAGACCTGCTAACATTTTGCTCATATGCTAACTTTTACAGATTCTGCTCAAAAAATATGCTCAAAAATCTGCAGAAGAGCACATTTTTTTTCAGGGGGGAGGAAAGGATCAAACAGCGCTCGGTTGTGAAGCGCTACGTCACCGATATGTCAACACAATGACAGATTACATTGTGTAATCTGAGTGTTACACAGATTTTGGGATTTGAGAGAGTTGTGTAGCGTGCACTTTACCTACGGCAGGACTGAAATGCTCGATGGTCCACAGCTCAGCAAAAACACTTCCGTTACAGCCTTTGATCACACCCACACACACAAACACACCCACAAATCATTTTTTTTTTTTTACCAGAACACTATTTGTATTACAATATTTGTACGTATTAAAGACCAGAATGTGCTGTTCCAGTAATTAGCAGGCGTTCTACAGTAACATTAATCTCTTCCTCACAGAGCGGTCCAGGTTTCATGCACTGCTGCTGGTGAATTTGCAACATCTGCGCTCTTATTAGCTTTTGTTTCCTACCAGTGCTAGCAGTGTTAAATTTATCAGGCAAATGCTAGCAGCAAAATTACCTGGGAAAAAAAACCAAAAAAACACAGCTTCACTAAAACTGTGGACTGTGGATGTTTCTAACTTCTACCTGACTGATGCAGAAAGAGAAACGATGTCAATCAATTTTACTTCCATGATTAGCATCTTAGTATTAGCCATAGCTTAGCTATAGTTCTGTGGTGAATTTGTCATCAGTTGCGAAACAATGTTGTCATTTTCGTTTAATAGATTTCAGATTTGAAATCATATGTGAAATTATACTTTACTTTTACATTTAATTATTTAATAACAGTTTAAGTATTACATGTAGTTATTCACCATAGGCTCATTTTACATTTTTGTGGAATTGAATACATTTTTAAAACATTTTTCTTAAAGATTTGCTCCTTCGATTTTAATTTTGCAGCTGTACAGAAGTGTTATAAACAACTCCATTTGTGAATATGCTTTAAAAATCCAATTTTTAAACCTTTTTTTTTTTGGCTTTAAATACAAATTTCAAATTTTGTGTAGCTATTATTAAATCATAACTGTATATTTCCTGAATTTAATCTTGGTAAGTGTTTATGTACAAGTACCATCACCATAAATCCACGCTAGCTGGGATTATTATATTAAATAAAGAAAAATATTTGGTTTTATTATTTATGTTTATTTTAAGACTTTTTGTTAAATGCTCTCAGAAGTTTGTACAATGTTAAAAAAAAAATCAAGAGCAATTCGTTTGGACTGAAGTTGTAGCCCACTAATCCGGATAATCCTAACATTCCTAACATTTTACGCATTATGTCACGTGAATTATTACAAATTTGCAAATGTGAGATGATGTCGAGGATTTACATCTATTATATCCACTTTCCCAAAAGCATCATAATCCAGTGGCTCTACCATTTAACACTGATCTCTCTGCTCCTTTTTTTTCTGGCCCTTTAATTTTTTTATTTTCACATTTCAATTGCAGATATTCTGACACCATCGTAGGCGGCGACTCGCCTCACGCGCTATCTCACACATCGTTAGGCATGCAGGCCCAGTGGAGAAATCAGAGCAGGACAGAAGTGGTCAAAGGGATCATCCCAGCGGGCTAAAACATCTGCTCGGAGGAGACGAGGCTATTTTCCGAGGAGGTAAACTGTCTGCATCTTCTGTGTCTCACATGGCCACGGAGTTTATCTAAATTCCACAGGATGAACTCGGCAGCTTGACTTACAAGGACACTCCCTGAGGTGGATGGCAGGATGTCAAGTCTCAATCTGACTTTGTAAAACGGTGGGTGGCTAAAACTCGGTGGCTGTGTGGGTTTTATTTATTTTTTTCTTTAAGTGAAGGCAGGAGACAGAGTGGAATAAACGCAGGACGTGGTCACTACGGGACGACTCAGCCGTAGCAAAACCATCTGCTGAAGGGTTGCGTTCAGGTACGGCTGGCAGGATGAGAAGAAAAGGGCTTGACACGGGCAGGTGTTTGTGTTTGCGTTAGGGATCTACCAGGCTAATCCGTCTGTAATAGAGAACCCACTTTCTGTAGCTGGGAAAAGGGCTTCCAGTTCAGTTATTTGCAGCAGAGCCGCACTGATGAGGCTGGAGGAGCAACGAGCGCCACGAGTAGGCCGAGTCCAACTCCGAGGTTGTAACTCAGCTAACAGAGAACCTCTCCAGAATATTCAATAAGATATTCCACAGGTTCTGGGAAGGGGATGGGGAGGAGGACGTTACGTAAAACGCATCACATTTCTGCAAAGTTCTAAAAACATATTCTCTGGAAATGATTTGCTCACAAAAAAGATCCAGTTATAAAAAAAATGCCAATGTTCCTGTGACTAATAATGCTGCAGTAATGTTACTTAGAACACTTACACCTAGAAGTGTAGAACTGGAGTGTTCAGAAAAAGCTCTCCTAACCTAAAACTTTTAGCATAAGCACTGGATGGGATTACCTAGCTGCCTGGGTGATGTTTTTAACGTAATACTGTCCAAAAAAAAAAAAAAAAAGACTTTAGAAGCCAGACCAGACCAGCAAAAATGGCCACGTCGCGTTGAGCATAACCAACTGGATGCCAAAAATAAGCATAAAAAAAATAAAAAGCATGCAAATATACAATAGTGTGAAATAAATGTAATATAAAATGAATTAAAATATTTTTAGAGAAGAATTACTTTCAAGAAAAAGAGTGTTCAGAGCACTGAAGCTCACAGTTCACAGTCTTGAATCTTAATAACAAAAGACCTTTCCAATTTATTTGTATGTTACAGACGGTAGGCCATTGAGCTACAAAAACATTTATTTATTTATTTATTTATTTATATTTGGTTGGTTGATTGCTTGATTGATTGATATATTGATTGATTAATTGATTAATGGGATTTACTTAGCTTCAAAGCCAGCCAGAAAAAGCATGCTAATGTGGCTAGCAAAGCCACCAGGCTAGAAAGCTACCAGGGTTTTTTTTTTCGCACCACGTAACTGCTCGATTTCACCTCCGTTTTTCTTTATACAGTATTTTGTCAATTTATATAACGTAACTGCCCTCTTACCATGTCGGATTATTCCCAGCTGCTGCTTAGCTTTAAGTTGCAAATGAGCTGCATATGATGAAAAGCTGTTTTGTTTTGCTTTCATAAACAAGAAAGAATGGAGTTTTGTCCGACACTTTACACACACACAAGCTGATGAATGAAATAAGAGCCGAGTGCCTGTGAGGAGAGATGTGCAGATCGGTAAATGGGTCAGGCCTAATTATGGTTACTGTGCATAAAACCGTTTATTGCTTTTTATAATAATGAGAGCAGCTTTACACAAACAAATAAGAAATCCGATAAAGACTACAAGTTACAAACGATACAGAAGTAATGCTTCTTTTTCTAATGTACGTTCTACACAGTTCTTTAAGATTCTGTAGTATTAAAATATATACTGTATATATATATATTTTTTTTTTTTCTGTTTTTGGTGTGCTGACACTGGACACACTGGAGACTCACACTGGAGACTCCTTCAACATGTGTAAAATGAACAGCCATGTCAATGATAAAACCCGTTTTTTTAATCTGTTTATGTGAAGTCTCTGTGAGTGAGCTGTTACTATAGAAACGATAACGGATCAGAACGAGTGCGTTAATATAAACCTGTGATTTGTAGCGGCACTTCTGTCAGAGCTGCTATTATAGAAAATTCATCAACAACCTCTGACCAGTCAGGCTCCAGAATTCAACAGCACTGATATATAATATATAATGGATATTAACGTCCAAAAGATGTCTGCTTTATGAATGTTAATGTGTAGTGAGAGGCGTCAGGGAAAATTGGCTGCACATTAAAAACATTTAGGCCGTGAACATCCTAGGTGTGTTTCATAGGCACTAAGGCAGAACACAAAAATGTTAATAGATTATTTTTCATATTTTGGTCTTTTAAATATTTTGCACTCTGACTAACTGTCAAACTGCTCCTGATACAAAAAGATGGAGTAATTACCGAGGCCGTAACAAGGACATGTTCAAGTCCCGCCTTGAGACTGGATGTAAATGGAAGGTGGTTCTCATCATCTTTCTAATCGAGGGAGGTCATCCTCAAACTAATGACTCACAAAGTTGCAATTAGAGCTAATTAATTATCCTCGGATTATGTGCAGGGACCAAAACCAGGCGACGAAAGAAGTGTGTCTCTGCGTGGTGCATGAAAATCACGTTCACTTTCCGTCTCCGCAGGTGAGCCATAACAAACAAGATGAGCACTCTGGCGGAGACGGAGACAAACACGACGGCCCGCTGCGCAGGAATAATTGAGAAATCAGTTTCTTGCTACCGGAGTTTCATAATAAGAGCTAAACTTTTACTGCGTAGCTGGATCAATCAGTTCAATCAGCGAGTCAGAGAAACCGCAGGCTTTCTAACAGTATGCAGAAAAATGACAGTGTTTTCACAAACATTATTTATGTTCAGAGACAGAATTGCTAGGAAGTTTGAACAGCAAATAAACCGAAAGTTCGCAGCGTATTTGAGTTTTAAATGCAAAAATCTCTCGTTACGTTCCACTAAACGATGTCTCTGTCATCTGTGGGATGTTTTCAAAACCATTTCCTTCATTCTGTTTAATTAAAATTCCCTCAAAAAAAAAAAAAAAAAATCAAAACTCAGTCAAAATGTATTTGAGATGAATTAAAGGTTTGAGGCTAATTTTGCTAACAGGTAACAAATAGCAAGTAATGGAAGTCTTTCGCACCCAAAATCCATAAACACAGTGACAAATCTTCAAATTAATTGCTTCAATCAATATTATGTTCCATAAAAAACAGCAAGGAGAGTCAATTTGGGTCAACTTTAGGTTTTGCGCATGTTTCTATCACGTATACAGTAAAGAAAATGGAGTTAATATTGAAAATTCTGAATAATATAACATCAGTTTCCTGTAACACCTTCTTTACATCAGGTCTGAAAAGCAAAATTAAATATTTTTGTACGCTTGCCACACCCACATTCTACTTTTAACACTTCTTTTTCTTTTGCTTTTAAATATAAACTGTAAAATAGAGGTACGTTTTCCATTTTCCCATTCAAAATACAAGGAAGGGGTGCAAACTTTTGCACTAAATTATATGTTATGTATTATCATTCGTATCGTCTCCTGATTTCTGGTGCGATTTTTAGCTGTGAGACGTAGCCTGGGAGTGGGGGAGGGGCAGCGTGAAACCAACTTTTCTGAGGTAAAAAGTAACTCCAAGATGGCCGCCTCCGTAAGAATCCAGTCTTCAGCTACGCTGTGAAGTTTAGCTCATGTTTAAGAGAGTACAGATGATCCTAAAACACATCAGCAAGTCTGCGTGATGTAACTAAAGAACCGCCTGCGGTTAAAGGCAGATATTTAGAAAGAATTACGGGTGAGAATCTATTTATTAGGCTACTAGCTAATTTAGCCTTGTAGTGCTAGTACGAAAGCGAAGAAGCAGTCTTCAGTCACAAAACACGTCTCGGCTGCTCAACTACAATTCTGTCAAACTCTCCACGAGCATAAAAATGACAAAGATATGTCTTTTATAGATATTTTATTTTACAGTTTAGCATTTCTGGAAAAACAAAACGGTGTTCGTGATTCATCCTGTACTTGTCAAATCGGCATCCAATCAGATGCTGTCTAGAACACACCCCTGTACTGGGCGGGACAAATCGCTCTCTAGTAGCAGCTAGTTAGCATCAAACACGGGGCATTACTGCATCGACCTGCATGTTTTTCCACTTCCAAACAACCCATTATGTGTTCAATCCCCCTCCAACATTTTAAATTAGGCTCAAACATGTACTGTATGACTGTAGAGAAATCCTATGCAGCTGAAAACAAGCTCTTTTTAAACATGTGCTCTCTTATGTAGCTGCTTTGCTAAGCCACTGATGAGTCAGCGAAGGAGTATCGTATCTCAAACACTATTGGCTGCTGGGGAAATCAATCAAGCCCCTCTACATCCTTCCTTCTTGGCTTCCTGTTTCAAAAGGAAATACGCCAAAACACGGAATCAAACCACGGCTCTGATGCCATTTCATGAATGAAAAACGGATTTTTTTTGCTAGCTATATGTCTACCAATACCAATGTTACCAATATGTATACCAATATGTCACTTGGTATTCGAGTTTCCAAGTTTGTGCCCCACACTAAAAACACTAGTTTCGAAACAGTAAATGCTATGTTATTTTATTTCATTTTATTTTTTATAAATATACAATGTTCCGTTGCATTACCTCTTTCCAAAGCACGTTGGGCTTTGCTAATATTCTGCATTGTGCCAAAAGTCGACAAATTACTGCCAAACACAGCTCTAATCTGGCCGCTGTTGGCTATCAGGATAAACTGAGACGCTGCAATTATTGTAGTGTTTAGAAAAAAAAAGCCCAGCATGTTTGCAGGCGTGATAACAGAAGAGTCCCTCGAATTGGCAGTGTCTGTGTTAGTCATTGTCAACCCTGGCGCTAGCTCTTCCTGTTTGTGCTAGTAATTAAGTGTGATACATCTAATCAGCCGTAATGCAGAAGGCAAAAACCGATATGACATGCGGTTACAATATCAGCGAGTGGGAGAGTGCAGATGTCTCCGCCAATTATCTACACCATCCTGAATGATTCCACGAGAGGAGAAAAAAATTGTAGCACGCCAAGCCAGGCGACTCCGGAGAGCCGCCGAGCGACTCGCTCACACCCCCGTGAGCGAGGAAAGCAAATGCCTTGTTTGAGGAGCTACTTAATCAGAGCGTCCCAGGTGACTTACATAATAGTGCTAATATTGTATCCACCCTCTCTGAGTGTCTCTCAGCACCTGTGTGATTAATATCGGGGATAAAGCAGTGGACAGCGGCGGTGGATTCATCACCGGCAGGTGACGGAGGAGAGACGCTCGCATCTCTCCAGCCAGCCTGAGGGGCACCGAATCTCAACCTGGGCCGTGTTTTTTTTAATTAAGGTGATCCGGCTCACTTTCTGCATCACTCTGACGCTCCCTCTGGCTTTGCCACATGCCTGCGTGACTCCGGCTGGCTTCTGCAGCGAGCATTAGTCATCCTGAATTCATCTTAAACTCCTCTCACTGTGCTAAAGGCGACTGTTTAACTAACTGTGGGGTCCAAAGTTGAACTGAATTGAATCCATTGAAGTTCCCATCAAGATTCCTTCCTCCTTTCCTTCCTTTCTTCCTCCGTTCCTCCATTCCTAACTTCCGTCCTCTAGATTTATGAAAACAATCCTGTAGTCACACTGTATTTCTCAAACAATATTCCTTCTTTCCATCCTTCCCTCCTTCCTTTCTTCCTTCCTTCCTTTCTTCTTATTAATGAAAAAAATACTGTAGTCACACTGTATTTCTCAAACAATATTCCTTCTTTCCATCCTTCCCTCCTTCCTTTCTTCCTTCCTTCCTTTCTTCTTATTAATGAAAAAAATACTGTAGTCACACTGTATTTCTCAAACAATATTCCTTCTTTCCATCCTTCCCTCCTTCCTTTCTTCCTATTAATGAAAAAAATACTGTAGTCACACTGTATTTCCCAAACAAGATTGCTTCCTTCCTTCCTTCTTAACTTCGTTCATTCCAAATTATAAAAAAGATTACTGTAGTTACACTGTATTTCTCAAATATTCTTTCCTTCCTTCCTTTCTTCCTATTAATGAAACAATTACTGGAGTCTTACACTGTATTTCTCAAACAAGATGGCTTCCTTCCTTCTTTCTTAACGTTGTTCATTCCTTCCTTTCTTCCAAATTATGGAAATAAACTGTGGTTACATTGTGTTTCTCAAACATTCCTTCTTTCCTTCCTTTTTTGATTTATGAAAACAATATTGCAGTCACATTGTCTTTCTTTCTTTCTTTCTTTCTTTCTTTCTTTCTTTCTTTCTTTCTCTTTCCCATCACTGTTTGCTTTTCTTTCTTTCTTTCTCTTTCTCATCACTGTTTGCCTTTCTTTCTTTCTTTCTTTCTTTCCCATCACTGTTTGCCTTTCTTTCTTTCTTTCTTTCTTTCTTTCTTTCTTTCTTTCTTTCTTTCTTTCTCTTTCCCATCACTGTTTGCCTTTCTTTCTTTCTTTCTTTCTTTCTTTCTCTTTCCCATCACTGTTTGCCTTTCTTTCTTTCTCTTTCTCATCACTGTTTGCCTTTCTTTCTTTCTTTCTTTCTTTCTTTCTTTCTTTCTTTCTTTCTTTCTTTCTTTCTTTCTTTCCCATCACTGTTTGCCTTTCTTTCTTTCTTTCTTTCTTTCTTTTGTTCCCATCACTGTTTGCCTTTCTTTCTTTCTTTCTTTCTTTCTTTCTTTTGTTCCCATCACTGTTTGCCTTTCTTTCTTTCTTTCTTTCGTTCTTTCTTTCTTTCTTTCTGTACACAGTACACACAGTACGTCCCTTTCCCTGCTCTACATTAATGCTTCCAGTAAACGTCTGCTGCTGTTAAATTGAAAACATGCCCTTGTTAATTACTGAATGAACATAAATAGCAATTAGTTCAATCATATAACGATCACGTGCTCCTCCCTCCTGCGGTTATAAGACAGCGAGCACATGGAACTGTCTCCATCGAGACAAAGGGAACAAGCGTGTCCACCACTGGACACCTTCAGTCATGTGCGAGCTCACAAAATGTCAGATGTATTTAAAACAAAGTGCCTCAAAGACGGGGCCTCGCCTCTCCAATCCCGAGAAGCCAAAAAAGACGAGTGCCAAAGAGAGCACCGCGGTCCAAATCCCACTCCGGGGTCGGTCTTTTTATTGGCTCGATGAGCTGTCAGTCTCGGAGAGAGAGAGAGACGGGGAGTGTCTCGTCGACAGAGGAAGCTTGTCAGCATTGCATTAGAGCTTAATCGAGTGAGATTGGGCTCGGCTAGCGAGAGACAGCGCTTCATCAGAACACTGACGCCTCCTCCTCATGAAGAGCTCAGATAAAGAGAACAACAACTGCACCGAGAAAACGTGTGCCATGACACGTGTGGCTAGTCGTGTAAGGAAGCGGTCGAGTGAGCATCACGCTCAGCTCTCGCTCTACTACTTACTTACCTCAGGAGCTTATCTTTAAGTTTCACTATTGTGGAACTGGGCTCTAGATTTTTCTAACACATTCTATTTTAAATGATTAGATCACAGTGTGGACATTATACATTACAGAGTGTCTGTCCATCCATCCATCCTTTCTTTCTTTCTGTCTTTCTTTCTTTCTGTCTTTCTTTCTTTCTTTCTGTCTTTCTTTCTTTCTTTCTTTCTCTCTCTTCTATTCCCTTCTTTCTTCATTTATTTTCTTTTTGTTCTTTCTTTCTTTCTTTCTTTCTTTCTTTCTCCTTAATTTTTCTTCTCTATTTCCTTCTTTATTCTTTTATTTTTTCTTTTTGTTCTTTCTTTCTTTCTTTCTTGATTTCTTTCTGTCTTTCTTTCTTTCTGTCTTTCTTTCTTTCTCTTCTATTCCCTTCTTTCTTCATTTATTTTCTTTTTGTTCTTTCTTTCTTTCTCCTTAATTTTTCTTCTCTATTTCCTTCTTTATTCTTTTATTTTTTCTTTTTGTTCTTTCTTTCTTTCTTTCTCCTTAATTTTTCTTCTCTATTTCCTTCTTTCTTCATTTATTTTTTCTTTTTGTTCTTTCTTTCTTTCTTTCTTTCTCCTTAATTTTTCTTCTCAACTTCCTTCTTTTATTTTTTCTTTTTGTTCTTTCTTTCTTTCTTTCTCCTTAATTTTTCTTCTCTATTTCCTTCTTTCTTCATTTATTTTTTCTTTTTGTTCTTTCTTTCTTTCTTTCTTTCTTTCTTTCTCCTTAATTTTTCTTCTCAATTTCCTTCTTTCTTCTTTTATTTTTTCTTTTTGTTCTTTCTTTTGTTCTTTCTTTCTTTCTCCTTAATTTTTCTTCTCTATTTCCTTCTTTCTTCTTTTATTTTTTCTTCTTGTTCTTTCTTTCTTTCTTTCTCTCTCATACGTTTTCTAATTCTTATTTTATTTAGCCCTGTTTCATTTGTTTGTGTTTCTTTCTATTTTCTTCTCTTTTTCATTTTCAAATTCTTGTTTTCTCTCTCCATTCCATTTGCGTTTGTTCATTTCTTTCTTTCTTTCTTCTTTTATTTTTTCTTTTTGTTCCTTCCCTTTGTCCTTCCATCTTCTTTCTTTCTTTCTTTCTTTTCACTGAGAGTTGCTACAAGAATCATCATAGCTTCACCATTTCTTGATAGCTGTCTCTGGGACGTGACTGCTGTTTTCACAAGCACAAGGCCAAGGTTTCACTGAATTCTGACTCGGGATCTCCGGAGAACCCGGGCCTTAAACTACAGTTCTTTAAAGTAAAAGCCTTGAATATCAAACTCTGGATTAAATACAATACTGATCACACTTTAGATCATTCTGTAATTCCGATCCTGCAGAGTTCCGAGATCTGCGAGTCCGTATGCAGCGATTCTCTCGTCAAGTCGGAGAGTTTCCTGTTCCATTCTCAGCTCTTCCCCTCGGAACACTGGGAGATAATTACTACAGCGTGTCCTCCGGGTTCTAACTCGTTAATGATGATGGGTGGATGTCAGAGAGAGCGTGTTAAGCTGAAACTCTTGTTGTGGGGCGGGAGATAAGCCCTGCTACGCCTCTGTTAGCTTTAACATCCTGAAAATTAATGAGGTCAGCTAAAAATAACACCACCACAAACACACGTGCCAGGAGACGTGCACAGAGAACGCGTAGGTCATGTTAACATGGGCTCTAGAGCATGTAGGTCATGTTAACATGGGCTCTAAAACACAAACGTCATGGTAACATGGATTCTAGGAGACTTACGTCACATTAACATAGGCTCTAGAACACAAACGTCATGGTAACATGGGCTCTAGAACACAAACGTCATGGTAACATGGATTCTAGGAGACTTACGTCACATTAACATAGGCTCTAGAACACAAACGTCATGGTAACATGGGCTCTAGAACATATAGGACATGTTATCATGATATAAGTGTTCTAGAGCCCATGTTAACATGACCTACTTGTTCTAGAGCCTTACTTCATTCTTTACGTCATGTTAACATGGGCTCTAGAACACTTACGTCATGTTAACATGGGCTCTAGAACACTTACGTCATGTTAAGGGCCTTCATGGGCTCTAGAACATGTAGGTCATGTTAACATGGGCTCTAGAACATGTAAGTCACGTTAACATGGGCTCAAGGACACTTACTTCATGTTAAGGGCCTTCATGGGCTCTAGAACATGTAGGTCATGTTAACATGGGCTCTAGAACACTTATGTCATGTTAACATGGGTTCTAGAACACTTACGTCATGTTAACATGGGCTCTAGAACACATGTCATGTTAACATGGGCTCTAGGACACTTACGTCATGTTAACATGGGCTCTAGAACACTTACGTCATGTTAACATGG
>CM075030.1:1648259-1677475 GCA_037576675.1 Pangasius sanitwongsei | reverse complement strand
TAACATGGGCTCTAGAACACTTACGTCATGTTAACATGGGCTCTAGAACACTTACGTCATGTTAACATGGGCTCTAGAACACTTATGTCATGTTAACATGGGCTCTAGAACATGTAGGTCATGTTTACATGGGCTCTAGAACACTTACGTCATGTTTACATGGGCTCTAGAACACTTACGTCATGTTAACATGGGCTCTAGAACACTCATGTAAATGAAATGAAAATGTTCGCCAGCGCTGAGATGCGACTCCATGAATCATCACTGCTTAGAGATGAAAACGGTTATTTACCCAAAGCTCATTTAACTAGAATTCTCTCCAGACGTGTGTTTTGTATTTTCACAAAACCGAGGCCATAAATTCAATATTTTCTGAAAAAAAAAAAAAAAAAAAAAATTTCAGACGAAAAACCTCTCTCTGTCAAGAAAAGACAGGTGAAGACGTGACGGACGTGAAGCGGAGCTAACGACGTCCCGGAGATCATTAAAAACAAATATTCCTCTCGCCTAAATATTATTCTCTCTCATCTCATTTTTTTTCACGTGTGTCAAACTGAGACATTTAAAAATCCCTTTTTTTTTTTTTGTCTAAATGCGTTTAGGGGACGAGCGTCTTCGTATCCATGTTTCCTCCAGTGTCCCAAAAATAAATAAAATAAATAAAATCGCTGGCCTAGAATGCTGCAGGTTAAATATTTCAGGGAAGAAAAATCTGTCCACGTCTGAAGAAATAATGAATAGAATCACCTGGGTGAGATAAGAGTAGAACACGAGAAGGTGAAGGTGAACGTGAACGTGAATTAAAGGAAAGAACGTTAACGTGTGACGTGCGACGAGAGGTTTCCTTTCTTATTCGCACTTCAACCAGGAGACGTGTGATTAAACACGACGATAAAACAGCAATCCTCCTCCACGCTCACGTCTCACGTGCTGAGGGCCATTTCAGGAATCTCAGCGCGCCAGCCTCAAGGACTTTCCCCTGGTGCCAATCACGTTTGCCTTATAAACCTCCTCCTAATCAGATTCATTCAATTTGGCAATTTTAAGTTTTTATGTTTTATATTTAATTGGGACACTTTAATTCAGCATTCGGCTGAAACTTGAGACAAGCAGTGCGTTGTAATTTCTCACGCTTCTTAATTTCGCTTCAAGCGCAGAACACTGTAAAGAGCTCTTCAGCAGGGACTGACGGATTTTATTTCATTTGATAAACTTATTTTTAAAAAAAATTAGTGTTTACGTTTGAAACTTTCTCACCGATAAAATGTTCCTGTTCCTTTGATCCGGCTGCCACCTGATGATGTCACAATGGACTGACCAATCAGAACCTTTTATTTTGTCTCTCCTTCTTCCTATATTTCTTGCATTCGATTCTCTCCTTTCATTCGTTCTTTTTTCCCTTCATGTCTCTTCCTGCATGACTTTTTTTTTTTTTTTTTTTTTTACTTTTCTCAACTTTCTTTCACTTTAACACTTTTTCCCCCCTGTTTTTCTTTCTATTTTTTTTCTGTAGTTCTTTCCTTCTTTTCTCTTTTTGTCATTTCATCCTTTCTCTTTTCATCCTTTGCCAATGGATGATTTTTGCAAATTCTCAAATCTTGGAACCAAATCCTCTCTTTTTCTTTCGCCCCTCCCATAGCTTCTTTCTTTCTTTCTTTCTTTCTTTCTTTCTTTCTTCTCTTTATGCTTTTCCTATTTTCCTATTTTTCCTTATTCCTCCTTTTCCCTCTTTGTACCTTACTTATTCTCTTTTACCACCTTTCTTTCTCTCTAACACCATTTTTTTTTCTTTTTCTCTCGTTTTCTATTATTTTCTTCTGCTCTTTTCCTGTAATTTTTACTTCATTTGTTCCGGAAGGAAAATATAAGCAGCAGTTAAATTACAATTAACACGAGGAAAATGAGAAGATAACATTAAAATAATTTGAATAATAAATAAAGAACCTACAGTAGGTTTACATTCTTTATATATATAAATATATCTATATATCTATAACAACAAGTTAATGGTTGACCTGGTGAATATTGAAATAAATGGGATTTTCAACATGACGTTTTCTGGCACGGCTGTGAATATCGAATGAGGAGCATCACGTGAAGAAGCATCACATGTCTAATATCAGCTTTTATTATCTGCAGCATTATATATGAATATATATGACCACAGCTGAGTGTAAATCTGTGAATGAGCTGAACTTCTGCCTTCAGTCTCCATCACCTGCTTAATCTGTTATTAGGTTTGATTTATGAGCTTATTTACGCGTTATAAGCGCTCAGCATTGCTCTTGTGGGGATTGCATAGCTCAGTGGAGATTTTTTTTTTTTTTCCCGGTTAATTTTTAATCACCTCGCTGTAACACAGCTGTGAAACAATAAGCAATTAAGATTTTTCTGCCTCCTGACTTCTGTTCTGGCTCGAGCGCTCTCTCTCTCTCTCTGAGCTGAGAGCTTTCATCACACTCCAGGCCCACACCACCGCGTTGGTTTTTTTTTTCTTTTTTTAAAGAGAGAAACAGGATTGTTAAAATGAAAACGGCTGAAAACGAATTCGTTTGAAAACGCCAAATTTGCCGGGACGATGTCTCCTGACCCGACGACACGGAATTTACCACATAAAGAGAACGTTTTTATCGAGGATATCCCATCCCGGCAGAGGCCTAATGAATTATGGCCACGCCGAGGATGAAATCGCATTACCAGAATAAGCTGATAGTCACATGTAATGCGAGACGGAGATAAAAGCGCCAGCTGCATTATTCAGACATACAAAGAGCCTCAAGAAAAAAACAAAAAAGCTTTGTTGGCCAGACAGTCGGTTCTACGTTATCGTTTGCTCAAGCTTTTCCATTAACAGATGAAAGATTTAGAAATGGATACGAGAGTGGCATTATTTATACAGTCTCATACACCATTCTCACAACACGATGAAATTGTAACATGTCTTGAACGGCTAGTTAACAGCGCAGTGCTGTGTTTAGACTGTGTACTGTGTGCTGTGTTTCGTGTACTAGGTTAGGTAATGTTATGAGAATATTATGCTGTATAAATAAAGCTAGCGTTCTATGCTAAGCTGAACATCTGAACTAGCTTTTAAATATCTGACTAAGACGCTCTGACTGGCTGTGGTACAAACTAGCAGAGCCGAGCTGCTCAGAACTGGTAAACCGTCTATACGAGCTGGTACTATTTATTTCTCGTGTAAATCTTGTATAAACATTTGTTAGTTGTTGTTTTTTTTTAAAATAAGAAAGTCTAAGAAAGTCTGGTTAAAGTTAGCATTAGTAGCCAAAATGTAATTGCCTAAAATTTTCTAAAAACTGCACAAAAACTGGTGCCTTTCTACCAACGCTTAACATCGTGCACCAGTTTGACCAGCTGAATTATTCATCAGTGATGAGAAATGGTTTAAACTTATATAAATACCAAAAAAAAAAAAAAAAAAAAAAAAGGGTTCGGTGAAAATATTGTGTTAGACCATGCTGTTTATACAGTGTCCCAGATTTAATAGCAGTGCTGCTGACTCTCACTCTGATCAAGCGGAACCTTGCAATTTTACCTCGAGAGCTTCAGTGCTCCGGTCCACACAATGCACACCAATTTTGTACGAGCATGATTCAGTACACATTGTGATTTGCTGCTCGTCGCTTCACCAAAAAAATGACTCCTCTGTTGTTCCTGAATGTGCAATCACAGCGAGGGGGCCATGAGCACAAAACAATCGCGGCTCTGGTCGCCTCCGGGTCTTATACGTGCTCTCTGAAGCATGAGGTCGGAAAAGGACCTGGAGGCCATGTTACTTAAAGACTGTGCGCTCAGAAGATAACAAGCTGACCTGAATGAGGTCTTCGCATCCGAACCACTTCACTTTCTCAGCACAAAACAGGCTCACCAGCAAATAAAACCGTTATTCAGGAACGATCGCGTGAATAAAAGGAGCGATTCGGCACAAAAAACATGCGCATTGAGATAAAGCAGGTCGTACTCGTGGCCTTTTTTTTTTTTTTTTTTGACCCAGGACAAACCCATGACATCAGTGTCTCTGCTCAAGAACAAAAAATCTGAATATTTCTTTTCTTTTCCTTTTTCTTTGAATACAAGGACAGACGGAAGAGCTTTTTTCTTAACGACCATCTCTATTGAATGTGACTCACTCAAGGCCAGATATTAACGAATCAAATGATTTAACGTCTCTGATTTTTCTGAGCACTGCTCTGCTCTGATCTTCCTGCATTCGTTCGTATAAAAAAAATGACAAAATGGTCACTATCAGCATGCCATCCTGATAACACTGATGCGTGTAAGAGCCATGAGTGCTAAAATCAGTGCCAAATTCCTGCCCGTGTCCTATTTTCCTTTTCAATTGGAGCATCAGTTTTATATATAAAAAAAAAAAGAAGCAAGAGTTCTTCCATCCTTATGGAATTACATTTGCTTCAGAAATACAGGATGGATATGTGAAAGAGAGTCAAGGCTGAGAAAAAGAGACCTCACAATGAAAAAATCTGAGACAGAGTCGGTTTCCGTTTTCAGGAATCGCTGCTGGAAATTTCAGTTACATTTCTGACACCATCTCAAGTGGGCGGGGTTTACAGAGATTGGCCCCAATTGGCTACTGGGAATTCGAACCATCTTTGCTACTCAAATATCCGGATTTCGAAAGGAATAGTATTCAACTATTGCAGTGAGGAAATTTTCTATAGTGTCATGAATTAAAAAAAAAACAAAAAAAACCAGAAAAAAACATTTATTTAACATGTTTTAACATTCATTTATTGCATGAAATCATAACTGGCTCAAACCGACCAGGAAATTCCATATTTAGCTCTCCTTAGAAGTTGCCATTTTGCTCGACGTGAGACACAATAAAACGCTGATTAAATAAATGGATACTGAGAAGAGCTCAGATATCTGGCTATTTTAAGAAGTACACCCAAAAACAATTTGCTGGCGAATAAGCGATCATTAATCGGCAAAACAAAAGCAGATTTAAAGATGAATTTTTGTTTTCGATTTCATACTTAAAAAAAAAAAAAATTGACACAAATCTAATCCCATACATCCTCATGCCATTTATTTGATAACATCAAAAATATCATCTGCCAAAAAAATCTGCTTGAATATTAGAAATATGGGAGAAAAAAATAAAAAAGTTCCTATACATGGCTCAGGTGTACAAGCTGCAGTAACCATAATTTTTTCCTAAATTTGAGGAAATTAAAAAAATAAATAAATAAAACAAATGTGTTTTTACCTTTTTTTGGAAATTCGCTTAAAATTATAATCGATTTTTTTTTTTTTTAAAAATTTAAGCTAGCTGCTTCAAATTGAAACAAACAAAGCTCCCCGAAACACACACACACACACACACACAATTGCATGTGACGTATCCTCATCCTTATTGGCTGAATGTTGGTGGTGCAAATCACAATAAAGCGACCAGAGAGTAAGAAGAAATGGGCAGATATTTAAAAAAAAACAAACAAACCCAGAGCGTAATGTTTACAGGATGGATACGTAAGGCACCAATACATAAATCAAAAAGAAAGCGCCTCACCTGCTGCGTCTCTCTGGGCGTGGTCTGCTTGACTCGGCGGCTGGAGGCTGTGGTGGTGCTGCTGGTGGTGGTGGTGGTGGTCTCCATGATGGAGGTGGAGGCATTGGACTGAGGCGTGATAGAGGAGGAAGAAGAAGAGGAAGACGAGGAGGAGGAAGAGGAAGGCGCTTCGCCCACCAGCCTCACGCTGCCCTCGACGCGAACGTTTGGGTTGCCCTCGACGGCCATGTTGAACACTTTGAGCCCGTTGTAATAGAGGCCCGACATCTGGCCTTGGAAGGCACGACTCCGGTCTCGCTCCCAGCCTCCGATCTGGATTGTGGTCTGGCTGTTAAAAATGGTGAGCTGCCGACCTGAGGGAGGGAAAAAAAAAAAAAAAAAATACAGCTCCAATGGATGGCACTGCTCGAGCGCCCAAGCTCAGTACAACATACATTCTAAAAAAAAAAATGGTAGGGAAGAATGTTGTGGAATAATCACGCCTGGGAAAAAAGACGGATTATTTGGCCGGCGGGTAATGAGCAGGATAAATTATCCATCGCCAGCGAGAGCGGCTTGTAATTTATCTGCCGTTATGATGATGAGGGTGCCCGTGAAACGAAATGAAAGATATATAAAGATGTACGTAATGGCAAAACAGCAATAAACATAAACTTAATAAAAAAGCACTGTTTTGTTTTTTTTTTTTTGCTAAAAGGACGCTGAAGACTTCTCTCAGTGTGTCTTTCACTCCCGCAGTCTCTTACGAAACTCTAACCCTCCAATCGTTTGTCAGAATTAATGAAGGCGTCGTGAAAAGTGCTCTCTCCATATGAACTCTCCATATGCGGTTAAAGAGATTTTTTTTATTTTTTTTGGTGGCTAATGTCGTAGCGGCATCGAGAACAGATGTTTCCGCTTTGTCAGCCAATTAGCGTTCGGAGACAAGATGTTCACTCTTTCAAACTGAGCGCTGTATCAGAATACAGCTATATACAGCGAAATCCGAGATCTTTCAGCTGGGGATCTGATTTATAACCGTAGGCACCCTTTTAGCAAAATGTTACTACGCCTCACAACACATACACGTGAATATATAACAATAACGTGGAGAAAAAAATAGACGAGGACAAGAAATCTGATTTCAGTAAAAATGATAAAGGGAACTAAAAAATATGAACCGTCTGATAACAGAACAAAAATGGCACGTCTTCACTGTGGGAGGTTTGTTTTTCTTCCCAAACATTTATTAAAAAAAAAAAACAAACAAAACAACAACAACAACAAAAAAAAAACCAACAACAACACAAAGCATGCACTTAAACGTCATTTCTCGCTGTTTTATCTTTTACTTTATGCCTTGCGTACATTTAACATATTCGTTAAAGGGACTTCTGATGCCAATTAATTTCAATCTATTTAGCATAGAGATCAGTTTGATATCATAAACACACTAAATAAATACACATGCGTACACATAACATAACACTCATAGCAAAGTACAAAAACTAAATGACAAACAAATTAACGTTAATTTAAGCTTATTATCATTTAAGCGTTTAAAAATAAAATACAATATTTGGATTAATGATTTACATATATATATATATATATTTATAAACTAATTAGATTTTACATTATAGTCCCTTTAACCTGCAATTCACAGAAAACATATACATATACATATATATATATATATCTATAAAATATATATGTATATATAAAAACCCTCATAAATCACTTCAATACATTATATTAACTTAAAACTACATTTATCTGCTTTTAAACCTTCGTTATTAGTGTCTGTTTAACTGCACATTTAATTTATTAGTTTAGTTGTGCTAAAAAAATATTACTTTAAAGTTCAAATTACTGGTTAAGTTTTAATCATGGGTTTTTACCTTTGTCGAGTAGCCATTCGTCAACTACTCGACCGAGTCGATATGGGATTCGCTGCCTAGCGATCGCCAGTCGTTCGTTATCAATGTTGCCTTTAAAGTTTAAAGAGACATTTCATTGGTTACAATCTGAAAGGTCAAGGGTTAAATGGTAGAAGCCTGAACTATACAACTGCACAGTTTTAATTTCATTTTCTTTTTCTTTTTTTTTTTTTTTTTTTTTTTTTAGGAAGAATTTAGGATGATTAAAAACATTAAAACCAACTTTAACTGGTATCATTTTAATTTATCTTAGTGCTACATTACGTGAACATTAATTTACATAATTTGTACATTATCGAGATTAATAAACTAAAGTTAAACTAAAACAACACATCCAATTCTACCAATATTCATGAGACAACGTTATATTTACACAAAAATACTTATTTTTTACTCTTTTCTTCTTTTTTAAATTCTAGTTACACATTACTGCAACATTTTATCAATGCCTTCCTTCTTTCTTTTTTACGCCTAATTATCAGTTCGAAGGCATTCAAATATCTAAAATAAAAAAATATGTGAATATAAATAACTCACATTTTCATTTCCAATTACTTTAAAAAAAAAAAAAAAAAACTATTTATCTTGCTAATTATGCTACCCATGAACACAGTGGTTACAGTATTCGAGGAGGTTAAGAGACAGAGCATGAAATAAGTACAAGCGCCAGAGAAGTAAACAAGTAAACAAGTGGATCAAGGTTTTGACAAAAGCTTTTGTTTTCCATGAAAATAAAACCCAATTTGCTGCTCTTCTTTTTACAGAAACATCCAGAAAAGTGAGAAGGAAAAAAAAAGGTAGGAAACGTGTCAGATCTCAGCTTGCTGTATTGGAAATAACCTGTGAGGAAACTAACGAGTGTTAATGATTGATGGCGGGATTTGCAAAGCTTTTTGGTGTACGGATAGAACTGATAATAACAGGTAAAAGAAAAATAAAAGTTTGGAGGGGTTGACTCCATGGGAATGGCTTTTCCCGGCAGAGCCAGCGGGGTGTTATTAAAGCGCAGTTCAAGGCAAAAGTAAAGTTTAGGGGTTTTTTTTTTTGTGTGTGTGTGTGTTTTTTTTTTTTTTAAGTAAAGCATTAAATAAATCAGGAAACTAAAACAGAAAATGCTGTAAATAAAAGCAGCTCCATATTTTTTTGAGGACTATGTCCCAGGGTTTGCTTTGGAGGCAATTATCAGTCTGACAGAAATCTAACCCCACCTATACTCTAGCAATTTTTTGAAAACATCAGGAACCCAAAAAAAAAAAAAACTGTTTCAAGCTTCAAGAGATAGCTTCAAGGTAGCTGTCCTATGATAGGGGAGCGCTGGCTGGTGGGTGGGAATTGACAGGCGACTAAATTGGGTAGAAATTGGGGGAAAAAAAACCAGTGTCTTCAATGTTTCAGGTCTAATTCAGAAACATTCACACCACAGTCTTGTAGCTCAGAGTGCGATCTGAGGACGGATCAGATGATGCATTATTCAAGATATGATTAAAAAACTAAAAAGATGTCTTACTTTCTTTCTGATATAGAGCATATGCTTTGACATTGTGAAGGCTTAACATGTAAACTAGGCCAACGACTCGCAAGCAGAGCAGTGAAAGATAACTGTTCTGACTCTGAGGAACGGCAAAGGCACTGCAGAACAGATAAAGTCTGAAGAATGGCTCAGTTGAGGTGGCTTTAATGTCTGAGCAAAACACTCTTTTATTTATTTGAAAGCCAAAAGAAGTTCTTTGAGTATTTCCTATCCTTGCCTTCCAAGAATAATGGGAAAACATTCAGAGCGTGCTTAAAGAAACATGTTCACTATCGCATAGCAGGTGGGAATTGAAAAAGCAAAGAAAGAAGGTGTCAGTGCGCAGTGTAATAAATACTTGTCACTTCATATCTGGGTAAGTGTGGTAGGCCTGAGGCCTGCCTCAATCCCATCAGCCACCTGCTGACACGCAAAACACCTCGCTGCGGAGAGGTCACACACAAGGTGGGAGGTTAGACAACACTACAGAGTGCCGTAGCCAGAGGAAACAGGAAGGAGGGGGAGTATAGAGGCAAATGAACTCAGAGTTATTACTCTCTAATTATGCATGCTGTGTAAGAGAGAGCAGAAGCCCTCAGGCTTTAAACTCAGTCAACAGGCTGCCCCGTTGCTCCCACCATGTCACTGGGTGTAATAACGCTGCCATGAATGCAATGGTAATACACAACATTTGTGCTGCAATAACACTTGACATGACAAGCTTACTAATGTGTACTTAAAGGTTTAACTGTACACAATATGTGTCATGTTGTAAGACGTTAAAAGAAGCAAGCAACAGATCTATCTGGATTGTATTCTGTTAAAATTTTAATGACTTGTAGTCCAAAGCATCTCTGGTTACAGGGATTGAAATCCGATTGGTGCAAATTATTTCGTGTAATTTGGAAATCGACTTATAGAACTTATACCACCATCTTACTGTGCTGTTGCTAATTTCCTGCTGAAGTAAATTTTTGAGTCTTTCAGAGTCCATCAAATACAGCTGTAGAGTCAGTCCTGAGTCCAGGTTTTCCATCCAAAGAGTCCGAGTCAAGTTCAGATCCTTGAGTTGTACGATCCGAGTCAAGTACTGAGTCTTGAGCTGTAAGATCCGAGTCAAGTTCTGAGTCTTGAGCTGCAGAGTCTGAATTGAGTCTTGAGCTGTAGAGACCCATGCTGTAGAGTTTAAGTCTAGTCCAAAGTCCTGAGCTGTAGAGATGGAGCTTGATATAGAGATTCTAAACAGAAAGTCAAGTTCAGTTCAGAGTTATGGGTCCTGAGCTGTAGAGTCTTGTAGAGTCAAGTCCAGAGTCCCACGTCATAGAGGTTGATTTTAGTCCAAAGTCCCAAGCCGTATTGTTGAAACTGTTGAGTCTGTATCAAGTCCAGAGTCAACAGCTGTAGAGTCTGAGTTGAGTCCAGAGTCTGAAACCACAGTGTCCAAGTCAAAACCAAAATTGCAAGCTATAAAGTCTGAGTTAATTCCTAGTCTGAGTTGAGACGAGAATCTCAAGCCATATGTCATAGGTCACGCATGCCATCTATACACCTGTTGGTGATGTCCACATTGAAGCAGACAAAGCAGAGGAGTGCTGACTTGAAAGAGGATTGCAGGGCTTAAAGCACCATTTGGGACAGGGCCTGAGTTGAGTCCTAAACCTTTGAGTTGAAACCAAAGTTCCAAGTCATAGAGTCTGAGTCGAACGCAAAGTCCTGAGATGTAAAACCTGAGTCAAGTTTAAAGTCCAAACCCGTAGAGTCTGAGTCAATTTAAAGTCAAGGCCACAGGTATTTTAATAGGTGGAGGTGAAAAAATGAGAGCTATAAGAAAAGTTAAGACCTAACCTTTGCCCTCAAGTTGGCTCTTGAGAAAGAATTCCAACAAATATTATATCAGGATATCACGTTCATTTTATCAGTTTTTAGATATTTAGACTTAAGACCATGTTTGATTATGGGGTGTGCCAGCCTAAGGAACAAAAAAAACGCAGTTAACATGTGACTGGCTCGCGTCACTCTAATTGACAGAAGAGAAAGGAAAGCCATCCTTCCCACCCAGAGGGCAGAGAGCCAGTTATGCTGTCTTGGACTCCTGGAAACCGATAGGGGTGGCATTACCAGGAATTAAACTCTGATGCTGAAGTGAACTCCTTGACTCTTGTGGGCCCCATCTTTTCCATCTACATCCCTCTTTCTTTACTCTGTCCTGACAAGTTTACTTGTTACTTTAACGTTCAATTTTATGCCAGCTGGAGCTTATTTGTATGTGTGTGTGTCTCCTTTACAAAAGGGTAATGGCAGAATTTAAGAAAATTGTATAAGCTTTTTTTCGTAGACTTGGCAGCACCAGCACACAAAAAAAAACATACAGGGGTATCACCACAGCCATCAATACAAAGCTGGGATTTTGTCTGGCTTCATACAAAAGATGTTTCAACCAAAAAAGAAAAAAAGTGACAGAAATATGCAACTACAGAATCCCACCTCAGTTTGTGGTGCTGTAAATGTAATCGTTGTCTGATCAAACACTGATCCACCACATATATATATATGTCTCTCAAATAGATTTGTAATTCAGATACTTCAAATGGTCCCAAAGCTTGCAGCTGTTTAATTCAGATATTAACATCATAGTTGATGAATTTGTTGGATCATTGAACACCTGAAGCTAATGTAAACCAAACTCTCACAGTAATGTTGTGGTAAGTAAATATTTAAAAAAATCCCAGGTGAATTTCTTACTGGAAGTTCTGCTTTTTATTACTTTTAATAGTAAACCCTTACAGGCCAGGCATATTTTTGAGAGTTTTTTTTTCAAAAATACCATATTTTTTTTCAGTTTCTAGATTCCAAAGAGACAGCTCTACAAACCATATGTTATATAAATGAATAAAAAAAGTACAAATTTTCTTAGCAAAAAAACAAAAAACAAAACAAAACAAAACAAAACAAAAAAAACCCCTGGAATTGTAGGAGAATCGCTGTGGTATAAGAGGAATAAAACACTTCAATACGTGCTGTTCAACTTTGAGGTAACAGTAACTCCACTTCCTCACTCCTCCCTGCTGATGATTATTTCCCTATGACAGCATGCCATAACTGTTTTATTCAATACTTCATTCATATTCAACATTAATCAGTGGGTGTGATATCAGGTTTTTTTTCCAAAAAAAAAAAAAAGAAATCCATTATATTTCAACAATTCGAGAGAGAATCCATTTTCCTAGATACCTAATTTGTCTGTGAACAAAAATCTTTTTTCCTGGTGTTTGGATTTACACCAAAATCAACGTTTAACTTTCAATATGATGGAAAATACAAGTGCATATATAATTACCAGAGATTCAAACAAGTCCCCACTTACTCCCACTCTCTCAATATTAAACATTATAATTAATGTGTTGCTGTCTTTAGCTGATGAGGTGATCAAATAGCAAGAATCATGAAGTGCTCCTTCCTCTAATGTATCTCTCTTCATCAGCCGTATATTGAGAAACCCTCGGGAACACTTTGTAGATATTTTTTTGGTGAGTAAAGCACTTTACAAACACATAACCCTGTAATTAAACAGCAATACACTCTATGTTTCTCTACACGTAATGGTTTAATTGAAATTGCACCTTATTGGATCCTTAACCATATGGTGAGAAAATGCTTTTAAACCTTTTAGCCTTCCTTTTAGCTGATTTTCACTAAATTGAATGCGATAATTGCTTGTTTGGGGGAAAAAAAAGCAACAAAACTACTGTGTCCCCACACGAGCAGCCATTTTTAGCTATTTTTAGTGCAAACAGCTGCAAGATTTGTTAAACTGCCTTCAGAAAATGGTGTCGAGTCAATTCCAGACAGGATTTATTAAAGGCTCTTCAGAGAGTCTGGAGGTTTAAGAAGTCCTCCCGTTTTGACCCTCGTGTTGAGTTCCAAATTGAGACAGGGCCCTCGGCGAAGGGAGTGATTGGGACTATTCGGCCGTGCAAATTGAAACCAAACTAATGAGAAAGCTGACCAACCTTTTGCTGGTTGTCGCTCTTTCGTACCTTCCTGACTGTATTTTACACAAAAAAAAAAAAACCCTAATAAGCTGCCAAATGGTTGAGTGCAAAAGTTTGTGTCCCCCTGTATTTTGAATGGGGCAAAAACAACAATGTATGTTTAGTTTACAATTTATCTACAAAGCATAAAACTAAAAATGCTAGAAATCAAAATGTAGGCGTATCCTACAACAAGACACCAACTCACACCATACATCATTACAGGTAAAATCAGGCGTTAGGCTGAGGGGGCTGTTATAGGAAAATAATCAATGATAGGTGTTGTGATGAAGTAGAGTTACTGTTACCACCCTAACGTTTACTATTGTCCTAGAACAGCATGTCCTGAAGTGTTTTATTGCTCTTAAACCACAGCAGATTACAACATTTTATTTATTAAAAAATGCTACACTGTAATTTTCTATCCATTTATTGTTACATTCAGTGTTGTTGCATGTCTGTGAAGCAAGTTAAGCTAGATTTCCTTCACCAGCCTTTCTTTTCTCTATCCCTTGAAGTTAATAAGTCCAAAAAAAAAAAAAAAGATGCACTTTGTCATGTTACACACAGTGTAACTTCTCTGAACTGAAGACTTTCCTGTGGCGGAAAACATACTGAATGTTACAAAGCACTGACACTGGAGACTCCTTTCGTAAAAGGTAAACAAACATCTCCTTACAGAAAACTTCACCATATTACAATAATTACACAAGTTTTTTTTTTATTTTTTTTTATGTGGAACGTCCACCATACAAGTCCTTATGAATGAGCCGTTACTATAGAAACATACTAGAACGAGCACATTAACAATAACCTGCTGTTATAGAAAGTTAAAACACACCTTCCAACCAATCAGAATTGAGCATTCAACGGTGATGTGGGGATTCTATATAAACTATGGGAAATGAATGATATCTATATATAAAAGAATCTATATGGGACATATTTAAGAAATAGACTACAATATTTAGCTTTCTTTGATTCAATTACTTAGTATTCTGTCGTTTATATATATTTTCCCAAGTCGCCATGTGATTGAAATGCAGCATGATGGTTGGTAAATGCGCTTATCATTATCACTGAATGAGAGCTGTCCATCTGCTGTCTCTCCGTTTCGTCCTCTTTCATCCTGCGATGTTTGCTGACCTTTTCAGCCATGCATGTCACTTTCATCACACTGAAAGAGCATTTCATGGCGGAGACTCCGTGGCTGCTGCTTGCCTCAGGTAGGATCGGGAATTAAAGGCACTGGACAGGCAGCCGAAATGTGGAGGAACGAACCTCAGGGTTAACAGCCTGGGCCGAAATCCGAGTGTACACGTCAAAACTGTTACAGCTACACATCTTCTCTCTCAACGCAGCACTTAGCGGATGCACGGAAACCGCAAATAAGAATAAAGCACCTCTTTTCCCCCCCTATATTTCTCCCTGATTAAATCTTATGGTGCATAATAGCCTCTTTCCTGGTTGCAAAAATTAAATTTTCTTCCCTGAGTGTCTGCAGGCTGCTGATGGTTAAACATTATATTTTTCACTTGAAAGAAACGTGCTCTTATGTTATTAAGCACATCGTACCTCACAAAGCCCTGATTCGATGTTTGGACCTCATTTCCTCCAGCTCATTGAATCTAAAATGCTATTTATTTCATTACCATTCATTAGACATCCGCATGAAACTAGACGAGTACAGGCGAGTGTAAAAGTTTGCATACCCTCAGGACAACATGAGAGAAGTAAAGAAATGTAATTTATAGCAACAAGTGCTGGCTTTCATTCTCACAAGTAAGAAAAATGACAAGTCATGTATGCAAAGATATGAACAGTGGGGAATAAGACATCTCTCCTTTTCACAAGGCGCTACACCACAGCGCTGTTGAATTCTGGATTCTGATTGGTCAGAAGGTGTTGATTCATTTTCTATAACAGCAGCTCTGATAGTAGTGCAGGTTTATGTTCATGCGCTTGTTCTAATGCACAGAAGGATTAAAAAACAAGCTCAGTCATTAATATGGTGGAGTTTTCTGTAAAGAGATGTTTACATAACATTAATGGAAGGAGTCTCCAGTGTCAGCGGAACAACAGTCAGTGGAAAAGCTGTAACTTTACGTTGTCCACCATGGGAAAGTTTTTCCGTAGACACTCCACGACATTAATTGTAACTATAAATGGATAAAAACTATGTCGTAGTGTTAGCACTATGGGATCAGTGAAAACTCAAGTAAATACCAACAAACTTTTTGTTCCACCTCAGTCCAATTGATTGCTTCTGACATTTTCTTCTTGTTTTTATTCGTAAAATTTTGTCAATGATTTTGATTTGTCATTTTTTATTTCATTTTATTTTTATGATGGACAAAAAGGTCATTCATAAACATTTTTCAACAAAATGCCCCCCCAAAAAAACAAAACAAAACAAAACAAAAAAACAGTTTTCCTACAGTATTATTGACACTCTTAGCAAATTTCCTCAAGGGTTCCTTAAGGGTTCTTAGGTTCTTCCATCATACTCTCTGATCTGGAAACACTTTGCTTTTGTTATCTACAAACAACCATTAAGTGTTCTCCTAGAACGATGAATTGTGGCATGTTTTCGGTTCATCCCTGATATTTCAGCCAGCTATAAACTGCTGTATAAAGCTAATATATTAAGAATTATCATTAAAACAAAAAAAAAGTCAATGGTTTTACAATCAACAGTCCACTGATATCACTATTGTCCCTTGACTTATTAAACAAAAATGAAACCCTTTATTGCACATATATAGTATTAGGAAGTAAGTGATCATTAGTGTTCGTGATTGCATCTCTGAGAAACCATTTATCCAACCAACGGTGACCTTAAACCAGATCAGATTCCATCCAATAATCGACTTTTTCCTTATTAAGGCCTGACAACCACCAAGCAGCAATCAAAGCAAGTGCACCAATTTTAAACATCTGCCACTTTTGTCAAAACCTTTCTGCATGTTAAAACACTACTGAACCAAGAAAAATTAGCATCGCCGTTTCAGAGGTAGGGCCAGATCCGGACGTGGGGTGCCATTTTGAACTTAAGGATTTCTCAGTCAGACCCAGGTATGCAGTATGCTGTTTGTTTTTGTCACAGTTGTCAGTGTTGCTGGTGAAATTGAAGATCTTATTTATGATGTTATTTATGTCTTTCAGTTTTTTTTTTTTTTTTTTCCAGAAACAACAAGCATAGCTGATTAAGAGCACATTTGAAAAAAGCAATTATCGCCACCGAAACGTCAGCATGTTATTTTTTTTCTTCCATTACAGACTGGAAACCTGCCACTGACAGTTTTCCAATCTGTCTGAGATCTTCATCAGGTGTGTAAACACTGAATTCCTTATAAACAGATGGCTGAAAATGGATATTTAAATGTTCAGAGATAAATTGTCACCTCCAAAGCTAACTTTATAAAAGAATTTTTTTTTTAAAAAAGGTGCAAATGTTCACAGAAATACATTAAGCTTATTAAACCAGATACACAATATTGTGGAGTTTTTAAGGTTTTAACCTGAGAATATAACACTTCTGTGCACATGACGGTGAAGTGACTTGACTGAGAGATCACACCTAGCTAGCTAACTAAAACTCTTAATAATATACAGCTAGTGTAAATTAAAGAAAGCTGTGGTTAATATGAAAAAAAAAAATCCAATTATTTTAACAGGTATGCTGAGTTTAGCTAAAATAGCAAGGTTTATTGACTGATTGATTGATTGATTGCATGTGGAGATAACAAGATTTTAACCTGAGAATAACACTAGCTTGCAGATGCTAGTAAATTAAAACTCAAAAATGCACCAATTCCACCTAACAGAAATAAACGAAGATGAGAGAAGAGCTATTTTTGCCTTTTATGTGCAGCTATGAGAGTTTAACACTGCCTAGCTAACTAAAAAGCTAGTGTGCATCCAATTCCACTGTGACTTAAAAGATGATATTTTAAGAAAGTATTCAACAATAATCTAACTAACATTTTAACAATGATGAAGACTAATATGGCTAGTTTGTTCCCCATCTACGAGTAGCTACAGGGTTTTAACTTGAGTTTAAAGGCCAGCTAGAAGATCATTGCTAGCTAGTCAAAAAAAAAAAAAAAAAAAAAAAAGATCAAGAAAACCTCAGGTTTTAAAAAGAAAATTTATAGGTCAATTCTTTTCTCAGGTTATTTTTTGCTATGCTCGATTAACTAAAATTGTTAGGTTTTTTTTTCTTTCTTTTTTTTGTGTAGAGCTACGAGGTTTTAACGATAAGGCTAGCTAGGAGATCATAGCTCGCTAGCTAAAGTAATTGGAAAAAAGTGCACATACTAGCGTAACAACTAAATTATTTAAAAATAATTGCACAGAACCATTGCACAGCTAGACATTTTAATTGTTTAAAAGTAGTTTTCTATCTTTTTATTTTCTTTAAAGGTAATGTTTTAAGAACAAAGCGAATTCTTTACTCCGGTTATCTTTCTGCACTTTTCGGATGTCAAATGCTGATATTTGAGTCAGATATTTGGACAGATTTCTTAATCAATAGGCTTTTAAGATTTTGGATTCTAGGCTTTTGGATTCATTCCATCGGTCCACTTGTTGTAAAAGTTTCCCACGATGTTCGAAACTTTCCGCCGAGCATCCTGAGAGAAAAAGAGCTATTTTTATTTATTTATTTATTTATTTATTTATTTATTTTTATTCGATCCTTTCACGTGATTTCTCCACATCCTACCTTCGGCCACACACGTGCCCTTCGTTGTTCGAATCATATTAATCACAGGGCAGGTTATAATTCTGTTGATTATTTTCCTGAAACTGGATGAAAGGACTTGGATGAAAAGAGAATAATTATACCCTGGATGGAGAATGAGTGATGGCTCTGCGCCGGCCCACACTTCATACTTTCATCTGGCTCACATGCCGCCGTGGAAAATACGGCAAGTAACTCATCCAAATCTCTCTGCCAAACTCACTTTTATATGGCCGTATCTTTGGCGTGATATGGAGCAGAACATACAGTCTGGCCACTTTCGACCCAAATCATTAGAAACGGTCGGCTGAATATGGGCAATTTTTGGTCCAGACTACAAATGCTTTGAAACATTGAGCTGCTTTTGGCTTAATTTGTCTAAACTCAGCCATATTTCGCCTGGAATCATTTACAATCTGGGACTCGGCACAAATGAGACAAATAAAACGTGTTGGAGTGATGGTACGTCTGCTTGTGTGGATTTATTTTTGCAATTAGATTGATTTTTAAATGGTGCACTAAGGGAGCTATTAAATAGATTTTTAACGGAAGACTGCTTTAACACTTTTTTTTTTTTATCCCCTCAAACGCCAGCTCATATTTAACATGTAATCTGCACGCTTTTAAAAAAAAAAGTTCTTCTGTTTGCGCTTTCTTCTCTCATCAGATCTTCCAGAGAAAACTTTTCAGGAAAGCATCGGTTGAAGTCAAGGGCTTTTTTATTTGACCTCCCGACCAATCAGATCGCATGTTCGGGGGAAATCGAGAAAACAAACAAAGTGACAGCGAAAAAGATTTTTTTTTTTCAGGAGTGAGTGAATATGACGAGATTCACGACAATCGAAAATATTAAATACATTGCCAATATTCCAACGTAACTAAAATTAACAGTGTGTTTTTGGGACCCGTATGTGATAATCAACTTTATATTGGAATTAGAGGTTAATGTTTGTTAAGTTAATTTACATAAACACTAGTGACTCATTGATTGTTCTGTAAAATCATATATACTTAATTGTTTTTTTATTCATTATTTTTTAAGTTTATTCATTACATTTAAACTACTCTATGTTCGAGATTTATGTGTTTGTAATAATTCAATTGCAAACAGGTATTTCTTGCCTGAAACAACAGAACATGGTGTTAAGCACGGCGCATTTATGCACCCGCCACCATGTTTTTTTTCGTTGTTTGTTTTTTCCACTTGAATTGTCAAATTTGTTCCATGCGTTACATCTGACCTTTTTTCCATATTTGTAAAACCGACCGCCTGTGCGTGCGCTGCAGGTGTGTGTTTGCTAATGTGTGTGAAGTGAATACAGCCTGACAGGCTTGGACATTTTACACTATGAAGTGAAAACACCTGAACGAGCGGCGAAAAAAATAGGCACCAAACCTGACACATTAGTGTGAAGTAGCTGAGAGTGCTGTGTTGCTTGATGAATTAACGTTGATGTTAGACAGGGAATTGCTGATAACATGGATGTCTAGAATTCCACAGGAACATACAGGATTTTTTGTGTAGTCATGGTAACCAGCTAATGCACCCCCCAAATCAGAATCTGGCCCTACAGACAAATACTACATGGTTAAAAGGTTATATAACATCAGCATAAAAAGAAAAAGAAAAGAAAAGAAAAAAAAAACACAATGCAGCAAACACTGACAGAAACCTCCCAGCATCCTAAAGGCAGCCTTGCACCTCTGAGAGCTGAAGATCTGCAGAGTGGAAGGACAGGTGTTTTCGGGGTTCGTACCTGTGGGGTAGCGCTCAATGACTGGCAGGTCATCCACCTGCAGCGTGGCATTACCCCCGCTCCTGGTGAACTTCACCACGTGGTACTTGCCATCGTTCACGAACTTGGACTTCTCCTCGATGTTGATGTCGTCCGTGCCCACGTTGAAGATCACGGCCACATGGCCCTTTTCCTGCAGACAGACGAGAAATCGAAGAACGATGCTGTGATGAGTGAAGAAGAGAAGCGAGAGCTACTCAACATTGCAGTTCTTACAGTAATAAAAACAATAACAATGCATCAAAGCCAGTAAATATATCTTAGTAAATATAGCTTACTGGCTTATAATTATCTTCATATGTGTGTATATATATATATATATATATATATATAGTTGATGGTTATATAACTGTAAACATAATAAACAATAAATCACAATATTTAGACATTATTAAGGAACTATATATTTAGTTATGTGTTTATAATAATAATAATAATAATAATAACAATAATAATAATGTTATTATTGTTATTTTTTAAATTTTATTTGGAGTTTGTGATTTTTTTTCATTGTTTTTGTAAAGCATCTGATTTTGTCAAAATGAAAAGTGCTTTACAAATAAATAAATAATATCTAATATAATAAATATCTATAATGGATATCTATGCAGAAATAATAATAATAATAATAATAATAATAATAATAATAATATTGCTGCTGCTGTTATTATTATTAGTTTATTTTTGTTATATTTGCTTTAAAAAAAACAGCTAAAAATCAATTTTCAGGAAAATCTTTTGCAGGCCAAAAATTTCTATCTATCTATCTATCTATCTATCTATCTATCTATCTATCTATCTATCTATCTATCTATCGATCTATCGATCTATCCATTTTAATTCATTACCCTTTCAACACATCAACGATTAAAAGTACATTTGAAGGGCTAAAACTGTAAAACTAAATGCTGGAAATGTTTTATTTTTGGGAATGAGCCAGGAATATGCAACCTGTTTGAAATGCCTAGTCACGCTAAGCTAAGATCTGATTTGTGTTACAATCTTGAGGAATGTTGTTTTGACAATTATTCTTGAGGATTATTTCTGATCCATCATGCTAGCAGACGACGTTTTTGAAATGGCATCTCAGACACGTGCTGATAGTTTTGCCGTGTGATATTTTCCAGATTGCAATCAAACGGAGCAGAATGTTGGATTTAGTGCGTGAACAGGTTTACTGGATGATTTCTCCACTTCCTGAACCTTACTGAGAAAAGAAAAGAGACAGTCGCTAAACCGGGAACAAACATCACGTCAGATTTGAAAAAAATTGATATAAACTGGATAAACGCAGCATGATTAGTGGGAACATGTCGAGCGTAATCTGATTCCCAGATCTGCTGTGACTGCACGTAAGCAAACATTCGCTTTCGTTTGAGGCTCGGTGCATTCATTAAAGTCAATCTGGAGTCGCGGCATGGACCGAGGAGCACTGGGAAATCTGTAATTGTGTTTATAAAACCCAGGGACGCTGCGTGCTGATTGGATTAGAGTCCGTGTGCATGTGTTGACCAAACTGTAATGCAGCCATGACTGAATTTTGGGTCAATGTAAAGAGAGTCATCAATACTAATTAGCAAACAGCAGGGGGGCACTCGTTATCCCCGTCGCCCTGGATGTGAAAGAGAGAAAGCGGCGTGACTGAGGGTTCTACCGATGCTGATCGTTTCGCTTCACTGTTTATAAGATCCGTCCCAGGAAACGTGAACTTCTATTGTTCCTCTTTTGCACTGAAAGAGACATAAACACGTTTGTGTCGTTTTTCCTCCCGAGCCTTTCACCCTTCTGCCAGACAGAGCGACCATCTGTGTTTTGAAATTTGCCTCGCGGCTCAGGCCGTACTGCAGACCCAACCGTGTCGTCTGATTTACAGCTGTAGCAGCAGCCGTTTTAAAAAAAAACAAGAAAAAGCATCACTACAAGAAGCACTTCAAGGAAAAAAGCGACAGCATTTATGGCACGGATTCTCAGTTCAGACCATTAACAAGAAAATTACTTTCTAAATACTATTTCTTAACCGTGCTCGATAATAAGTCCACATGCTAGCTTGCTAAGGAGTTTATGGTGTGTATGATGTAAAAAAAAAAAAAAGAGCTGACAGGATGAGTGGACGATACAGAGGTGATGTGGAGGACGGGAAGGGAGCGATGAAGCTGCATCAGAGCCGCTAACACTCGCAGCTCTGTTTTTCAGCAGAACGACTCCTGTGTTTCTGTCTCCGCTCTCCATGTCCACCCGGCCTACTGAGACAACAGCTGCCTCACATCACCACGTAAATATTTATGCGATTCTTTATTCCAAAGGCGCCGGCGCAGGACAAGTCGAGTCAGTGGGAGCCGAATAACTCGCAATTACCGCATTAGCATGTGGTGTGTGTTTGTCAGGCTGAGCTAATGTCTGTAGCGCGTACGCATCTTGACGTTCCGCCGTCGTTCTCAAGGACTCCAACACAGCAGGAGGCAGCGGTACAAAGGAAATGGCTTGATGATGGGACACATTTCCCCAAAGACTGTCAGATACATGTCGAATTTACAGTATTCGTTTATTTTACAAATGAGAAAAGAAAAAAAAAAAAACAGGAAATGTTTCGTTTTTATATCAGTAGTACCCTACAGCGGTCTCCAAAGACGCATTTATTTAGTCTGCACTGTAGAGTAAGATTTATTCAAAGCCTTGGTTTTGCCTTCATCAGCAAAAGACGCAGCTGTAATTAGATTAGCAGATATTTGTTGCTTATTTCAACATTTGTTGCCTGTGTAAAAAGTTTATTTCAGTTTATTATTTCGCTTTGCTCACCATCAGCGTTCATGCTAAACCCGTAATTGTGTTTGGATTTGTTTCATTTTGATCAGAAACCTGGAAAGTGAAACTGTGCCATGGAGATGGAACATCAGAAAAACTCTGATGTGTTAGAGTGATTAAAGGGAAAAGACCTCTGTAGCTAGACACACTCAAATCACTCAAAAACTGGAAGAAAAAGGTTCCCCAGGGTTCTTTAGAAAGTTGAGTCTTCTTTGATTGCTCTATGAAAAGGAACGCCCCTCTGTTTTAGGGTTCGAGATGGATTTTGACACAGTGGCATGCAGCATAAGAACTTGTACCATTTTCTCTGATAGCAGCTCGATGGAAAACTTTCTAACTTGCTAAAGTGACATGTTTTCATCGATTGGCCCTAATCTCGATCTGATTTAGAGAGAGAGAGAGAGAGAGAGAGAGAGGTTGGAACTGTTGCACTATCAATAAGGGAAATGTGTCATGAAAATTATTTTGGTATTAAGTGATTTTCCTGTTTCGTCACCACCATCCTAACAGGTCGATGGAAGTACGAAGCAGTTTACTGACTTTTCCGAAAGTTGTTTAGTTTCCGGAACATTCAGATGGAAATGTAGCTACAGGCAGATAATCTATTCTGCACTCAATTCAGCTCCTCGTATCGTTTCTCAGCTCTAACTGTCAGCCGGGATTTACAGCTCATCAAGGTGAAATGGGGTTTAATGAACTGGTGAAGCTGATCGGAGAGCTTCCCATTCAGACCCTGACAGTCAGGAGGTTGAGGAGGGAATCACGGTGAAAGAAAAGAGGAGAGGAAGGTGAGGAGGGTGTGATTATTTCTGCTATAACACCTTCTGTTGCTGTTAAAACACATCAGGCTGAAAACACAGCTGCACATGCCTTTCCAAATCAGACTCTACACTCTTACACAAAGATTTTACTTATCCATCCATCCATCCATCAATTTGTGCATGCAAATGTCCCTCTATCTACCCTTTTGTTCTTCTACCACCTACCTATTCCAGCTACCTACCTATTCTATCTATCTATCTATCTATCTATCTATCTATCTATCTATCTATCTATCTATCTATCTATCGAGACATCCTCTGTCTATAATGCATGCATGCCTCCATCTACTTATCCCTTCCATCTATCTACCCATCCATCCATCCATCCATGCAAATGTCCCTCAATTTGCCCTTTTGTTCTTCCACCCACCTACCCATTCCTTCCATCCATCCATCCATCCATCCATTTACACATGCAAATATGCCTGTATCTACCTATCCATCCCTCCACCCATCCATCCATGCATGAAAATGTCCTTCTATCTACCTGTCCATCCATCCATCCATCCATCCACACACTCAAATGTCCCTGTATCTACCTGTCCATCCATCCATCCATCCATCCATCCATCCATAAAAATAGAGTAATTCACAGGACCACATATCCAAGGACTCGGTTCTAAAAGAATGAACCAGTTTATGTGAAATAACCTCTTTTCTAAATAAGTTCCTGTTGCAGCAGTGGTAGTGTCCAGGAAATGTTAGTTGGCTGATTTGGGAATTTGATTTGATTGAATTTGATTTGGGATCAAATGTCACTCACAGACAACCTTAAAACTTGCGTTGACGCTAATTCACCAGAGGACTTTGTAAGAGGTGACTGGAAATTACGGTCCACTTTTTCTTCAAATCACTGACACAATAAGTGAATTATGAACATTTTGAAATAGCAGTGGAAGTGCCTTGAGTATCAGATAAATTCAGAAATCATATTTACAGCCATGTCATGTACACCACAGCGCAGCTCATCATCCGCGAAATGACTCTATGACAACATGCATAGACATGACAGTAGATATTAGCCTGGGGAAAGAGTCTGTGGAGTAGAAAAAGTCAGAATCTGAGAACATGGCGCTCTTCTTCTGGCGCTCATCAGACGCATGAAGTCTGTCAGCGTCTCCCCTCGAGCTACGCACTCGGCTTTTTGATGCACCGTGCACACGGAGCGCTTTGAATATTGATTTGCTCGGAATCTCAGACGTGACGAGTGCACGCAAACACGAACACGCTTCGCCGACTTCAGCGAGAAACGCTTCTCATTACGCTCTTTTTGAACTGTACCAGAGACAAAATCACAGAGGAGGAAAAAAAATTCAAAACACGGACTTTGACTCGAAGCCGCACTTCTACAAGGCCGCCGCAGAAGGGAAGGTACTTGACTTATATTCCATTTGTTCATGCGTCATGCCTGTTGATGTGCATTGTGCACCTGTCATATTTTATATTTCATAATCACGGCGGCGAGGCAGCGTGCCGTGTCACCCCCAGCACACATCAGGGGGGACGGAGCTTCTTTCCAGACACAGCTGCAGATTTCTCATGAAAGAAAGATGGTTTTATTTCTCCTCTTAACCTGCAAAAAAAGAAGCTCTTCTGGGTCAACTGTCGTGCAGAAATATGGCACGGCGCTGGAGTCCGGTGTGTTTGTGCTGACCTGCTGCTGTTTGAATTCCACCAAGACTCGTTTCATACTGTGAAAATTTGCCGCTGCTCTGAGTTTGTTCCTGCTTCAGCAGAATGCAGCACAAAAAGTTCGAGTTTCAACTAGCCAGTAGATCATCTGTGACAAACCAGCAGAGTTTTTAACAGATTAGATTTCACAACATTGCATCATTCGGCACGGATATGAGTTACAAGTTATTTTTTTTTTTGGATTAGCGATCCATCCGTCCGTCCACCCATCCATTTAACCATCCATCCATTCATTCATTCACTCATCCATCCATCACTCTATCCTGCTGTCCATACGTTCCATTCATGCATGCAATTTTCCCTCTATCTATCTATTCAGACTTCCATCCACGAAGCCGTCCATCCTTTCCTCTAACATGAATGCATCCGTCCATCCATTCTTTTATCTAACAGTGAATACATCCATCCATCCATCCATCCATCCATCCATCATCTAACAATGAATACATCCATCCATCCATCCATCATCTAACAGTGAATACATCCATCCATCCATCCATGCATCCAACCATGAATGTATCCATCCTGTCATCTTTTATATATAATCAATGAACAGTAGTGAAACAGGAAGTCACCATCAGTCATTCTTTCTAAAGAAAAGTCATGTCACGACATCACTTCCTTCACTTATGTGCCTAATGCGATGAACCAGTTAAACACGGACACTAACTAACAAAAGCGTGACACTGTTTACATTTTTCTTTTTTTGTAGAATGTATATGAGAAGCTAGATGTAGCCGGTGCATTATGAGATGATAAAGAACACGGAGTAACCGGTTCTGTATAGAGCTGTGTTTCTGCTTCTGGCTCTGACAGAAGAGGGAATTAGTGCCTTTAGTGCTTTACCTTATCTTTTAATTACCCCTGACATCCTCCTCTTTTTTAAAACCCCATTAATGAAATTAGAGAGGTAATGGAATTATTAGGGGGGAGAAAATAAGCATGCAGATGATCATACCAATTTTCTCTCTCACACACACACACACTTTGTTTCTCTTAGTGGTATAACCCCACCATTAGCGCGACCACGTATGAATATAAAAATCTCAGCAGCTCTGTTGAGCAGCATATTTACACATGCTAAACAGTGTAGATAACAACTACTATTTTAATTGAACCTAGCTCACACTGTGCCCCATCTAACACACACACTCACACACACACACACACACAGAGAAAGGTACCACTTTGACTTTTATCGCTTTGCAGGCACATTAACTACAGAGGCTGGATAACGAAGGACTACTTTCAGCTATATTTCTCAAGCTACCTCTAGATACTTTTGTTATACTTATTAGAGAATGAGGGAAAAAAGAAGCAGAAAATCATGACGTATTAGAGCTGATTCTGCGTCATAATTCCATGTCATAAGATCAATGTTTTGATGAACTATAACTGGCCCATGGGCCAGAGTTTATATCTTGCTGCAGTAAAATCAGGATGTGATCATTTCGAGGTTAAAGGACGAGTACTAATGACTATTCCAGTCACAGCAACTTATATAAGAAATGGATCTGTCAATTAAAGATGTCTCCATCTCTGGAATTACTATTTATTTATTTATTGCAAGGGATAAAAACAATTCTGCTCACAATGAGATAATATATTGGAACGGGCTTCCAAAAATAGAAGAATCTACTAAAAGTTTACCTTGATTCAAATTTCCAGCATGTACGATTTCACAAAAAAAGCAATGGCAAACCATCAATATTAGGTAGCAGGCTCGCTAGCTGCTAGTAAGCTAGCTCATGACTGTTCAGCGCAGGTTTAAATTCAGAATCTAAGTCTCAGTTAGCAAAATATACGATTACCTTAATGATCAAATCTAGCCTGTTCATTTCTAACATTAGCCAAGATAGTTAGCTATTAATAGCTCTGCAGTCCCAGCTCAATATAACTTCAAACATAATCATTAAAATACTTTAATAATGATATAAGTTTGATTATGTTACTGTTAATGATGATCATGAGTTCATTTAATGTTGCACTATTTAAAATTTGAAATATTCCACAAGTCACATGTTCAACAGGAAGCTGCATCATTGCAATTTCCTGAAGATCAGGAGAAGAAGAAAATCAGCTCCTTAGTTCAGTAGTCAGGGCAGTGATCAGGGAGGCGGCCATTTTAAGGTGCAGTCTCATTCGCAAAATCCTTCCAGTGCACTGGAACGTTTGCTCCCTAAAAAAAAAATCCCACAATGCACTGTAAAAACCAGGGAGCATCGATGCTCACTATGTTCCCTTGCTGGAAATGACGTTATATTTTCTGAAGCCTCTCAGCTCGAAAAAAATGGCGGACAAACTCTCAGCCAACTTCGTCTACAAATGTAAATAGCTTGTTATCGTTGTTGTAGCTCTCATATGATTTCTTACGTCAGTGATTCTTACGTCAGTGATTTTTAAAATATAGACTGAAAAGTAAATTATTAATTTTAAATATTATTTTCAGTAAATGATTAGACTGTCCATTCAACTCCGGCCATTCGACTCTGAATTCCCAGTCAGGTGGATGTTGCCTGAGTTCTCTGACATATACACACCTGACATCACAACAAATATGGCGGCGCATGCAGTCAACACTAAAGTGAGTTCCCTTTGCATCATTTTTCTACTTGAAAAAGATTGATTTTACTCGATACGTAGCTTTTGTGTTGTGAAAGATTTAGATTTGTAAATGTAATTCCACTGATTTCTGCCCAGTTTTACTAACATGATAAGACCATTGTGACAAATAATTGGAAAATGTGAAGTATTCTCACTGAGAATATCTACAATCACTAATTGCACAGAAATGATTCATGTAGATCATCTTTATATGTTAATTCAGAAAATAACCATAGAAATATGCCTTGCGCTGGACAGCCATGCTTTTTTCTGAGCAGGATTGTTTAGATCGGAACTCTGGGATCTTTCCGAGTATGGAGCATTTAGTACTGCATTAAGTAATTAGTCATTCAAGAAGAGTTAACCATTTAGAGTGAGTGTGGGATCAAAGCTAATATGAATATTGTGTAAAATGGTGAAGGGATGGTGAAAGAGTTGACTCCTCATCTTCTTCCTATTTTCCCATTACTTTCCCATGTCAGAGGAATACCATTGTGCTCGCTGAAATCAGGCCTGGCAGCTGAAGTGCCTAATTATCTGTGAAGTTGGCCTGAAATTGTTTCCACTGCTTGGAGAGTCTATCAAGTGGCATTCTGCTGCAGAGCTTCATCAAATACCTCTAGTCAATAAATCATCAAGCCAGCCAGCAGAGATGGAGGGGAAGAAAGAACAAGAGAAACAGAGAGGAGAATGGAGAGGGATTAAAGAAAGCAATGGGGAATTGCAGAAGAAACATGAGATGTCCTGAGTGATAAAGAGTAAGACTCTAAAACTGTCAACTTCCCCTGAAAAATATTGTCAAGTCTTCCTCCTCTGAATAAACCCAGTATTAAGTGTGGTTTTTTTCTGCTGGAGATATGACTCCCTGTGGTCTGGGGAACATTTCGCAGTCTTCTGGATAACAGCTGATAAGAGGACGAGGTGCTTGTGATGGTACCAGTGATGTAGAATACAGGAACTGTACGATCCTTATCTCGGGTCAATGGAAGGCTATCCTTCACAGTAAACTCATTCGCACCAGACACTGCATTATAGAATGCATGAATCAAGCAAAACGTGCCTAGGATGAATAGCTAGACCTCTAGCAAGAGAACTTAATCAACTTCTTTTTGAACTTTTTTTTTTTTTTTGGAGAGATATTAGCTTCCTTGTAAGACATGGGTCTAATCTGCTACCTTTCTCGTAAACTCCCGTGTGATGGCTGTAGAGTGAAGTTACCCTCATGAGGAGGCTTCTCGACTCCACTCTGGAGAAGGTCAATATTAATAAAGAGCAATCTCATTTCGGAGAGCTTCTGCAAACACTGGCGAAAAAGAAGCTGAACAACATGTGCTGGCTCCCGCTATGATAACTCTTAAAGAAACAACCACAGATTAAGTCCGGTCTAAAGATAACCTCGTCTCTGAGAGTAGGTCCGGCTGCAAGGCAAGTCTCAGGTTTGTTCTAATGCCCTCATAATAAATGATCGATTCCACCAGTAATTCCACTTCATCACAACCCCCATAGTTAATTATTTTCCTATAACTGCTTGACACAGAGTGTCTGTTTTCATTGTTGACTTTTCAGCCTTGTAGCTAGTCTCAGGTCTTATGAGTACACTTTGTCTACATAGTCTACATAAATGCATGTAATTGGATAAACTGGAGGGAGCCACTCTACTACAGCCAGATTTTCCCCCCACATATATTAAATATGACTATATATATATATATATATATATATATATATATATATATATATATA